>VWZV01013898.1:0-35631 GCA_013397155.1 Irena cyanogastra | reverse complement strand
ATCATTGACATTATTATTTAATATAGATACAGAGTTTAATATTTCTAACACTTTTTAAAGAACAGAATTCAGATCTCTCATTTGGAGGGCAAGTTGTGAGAAAGTAAAACATATTTAGTGTGCTTTTTAAGACTGAAATAATCTTTTTTATGTCTAGAATGTTGTCAGTAGTGTGTGGAGTAACAGCCAAATGTAAGTTTTACAGGCTTCTCTTGTTTGGCAGCTGTGCAGGGAGGGAAAAATGGAAACTATAGAATTTTGCCCAAAAAAGAAAGGAAATTATAAGATATTTTGAAAACAGCTTTTTGAGTGAAACGAAAATCTTTCAAAATTGAAAATATGTGATGTGCACTTGAACAAATTGCCAGATGAAATGTGTTGCTTAAGATTTTAGGAGATTTTTATGCAATCTGAATTTCACTGACAAAGAGTTGAATGGAAAACAATAGAGTGTCTAAAATATTTTTGTAGCACAATGTGATGCTAAAATGTAGAGTGAAAGGCAAGTGTTTTGGGGTGAAGTGTTGACATGGTTTGGGTCGATGGAGATAAATTTATGCACCAAAAACTAGTTTAGAAGCCAAAATTGAGATCTTGATATTATTACAGAACTCCGTGCTCTTCTACAAGTTGAAGAGAGTTTGTTTTTCTTTTGTTTGTTTGTTTTTGTTGTTTTCAATTAGGTCTTCTGTTACTGTTGATGATTTGAAGAACCTTTTTACAAGTAAAGGATCTACTGTGAAAGGCTTCAAATTTTTCCAGTAAGTTCTCTTGTAAAATTGCCAAGCAAGCTTTCATCCTGGAAAATAGCTAATTGCTTTTTTGTAGACTATCTATGTGTATATAATTACAGGCAGAATTCCATGTATATATAGCTATAGGCAAAAGTGGTACACCTATCACAATTTTTATGATACTTCCAGTCTTAAAATTTTAAATGGAATACTGGGTTAGCATAACTAAACTGAAAATATGCGGCCTTTTGCCAAATTCCATGTGTGTTCAAAGCAAAACAAGTTTAAAGAAAGTAAATACTCACTTCTTGAAAAAATACAAGCTTTGTGTATGTAAAATTGCCATATAAAAAGTGACAGTGATTACAGTGTATCTACATTAATTAAGGTTAGTTGGCAGTATTATCTTGGTACGATCATACCTGCTAGAATAATTCCATCTATATGGACAATGCAAGTATTTCTTGGAGGTCTTCAGGCCTTATTTTGACCTAGCTTTTTGAAATCCAGTGTAATGAAAGAATGACATGACTTTAAGCCATAGATTCACAAAATTTACGTAGCTTTGTTATCTTTACATTTTAGCAGATGCATAAATAGCTCTAATTCTTTTGCTGTACAAGTGTGTGTGGTACAGCTGAGAAAAAAACCGAATTAGGCCACTTTTCTGTGTTGGCAAGTGAAAATTTGGTTAGGATTAGTAATAGTTTTCTTTTGTTCCTCAGGAAAGATTGCAAAATGGCTCTTATCCAGCTGGGTTCTGTGGAAGAAGCAGTTCATGCTCTCATTGAGCTTCACAATCATGACTTTGGAGAAAACCAACATCTCAGAGTTTCCTTCTCAAAATCTTCAGTCTGAATTTTCTGTGAATTTTCCCTTTAAGGCTGCATAATGGTTTTAGTAAAATCTTCAAATAGAGACTGAGAAAGCTGTGACCAACTCTGTCTCTTAAAAGAAAAACCTCATTCATACACAAAGAATTAAGTGATGATTTTTTCTGATTCTAGATGCAATTGTGTCATCCATAGATTCTTCTGTGAAATCATTTTAGCAACAATATTTATCATCAAATTTCCTACTTAAAATTATATTTTGACAACATCCTTTCAGCTTTTGTTTGAAATCAGCCTTACAAAACAATTTAGAGTGCTTTTACAATGTACCAAATGAGTATGTTTAATAAAAAGGTAAATCTACTCTGTGCAGATTAAACACTAATTTGAATGTGAAATAGTGCTTGGGTTTCTTGAAGAAAAGCAAACAGTAACTGTGAGTATCCTCTAAATAGTATTTATGTTACCAGGGTGTGTGTTCATACTTTGGTGAATCTTTACAAATAACTTGTTTTTAAGAATAAAAAGTCTGTACTGTTCGTATAGATTAAATTATTAGAGAAAAGGCAGTGCCTTCTCTCTGTGGAATAAAAGGTATTTGACAAGTTTCTTCAAGGCGTGGTATTGGAGAATTAGGTTGACTTGTCTGTGGGTTGGAAGTTTGTCCTATTTCTACTATGAAAGGATGTGTAATAGTACCTTGGAGAAAATAAAACAAGAAAATGGTCTTGATTTAAAATAATTTTTTTACATTTCTCTAAATAATTAAAAGTTTGCAGTCTTACGGAAAATATTCAGGTCTATGATGGTTTCTCAAGTTTTTAAGAAGTTATTTTTTCTAAGGTCATCTTTCAGGGCAGAAAAATTAAACCTCAAAGTTTTTTACCACTCTACGGTCTAATACTTAAATTACTGTGTATTTACCTAATTTCTTATTTTGTGCCTTACTATGTATGTATGGATAGATCAGAATGTTATCTGAAGTATTTTGCAAAAATATTGTGGGCTTTGTGAAAATTCTCCTCTTGGTCTTTTTGTAAATGTTTTCTATGACACTTCAAGATGTATTTTTTCCTTAATTAATACTTAGAATTCTAGTTTCTTGTGCTTTCTTATGGAGGTGGGATATAGATGGAAATGAGGTTTCGTTTGATGTGAAACCACATAGGGATTCTTTAAATTTACCTAGTTGCACTTCTTTGATGGTAGTTCTTCACTGATTAAAAAAATTCACACCCAGAAAAAATTTACTAAAAAACCAAACAAACCTATATAGGAGGACCAAACAGCAAATCCAGTTAGTTTTCTGGACTTCACCTGACTTTTTGAGAGACACTGGCTGTATCAGAATATTGGTTTGGGTTTCTGCATTTCTTTATTTTTAATACTTAACAGTATTAAACTTCAAGTAATAGAATGCTCTCATTCTTTCCTTAGTAAGTATGAAAAAATGTTTGATACTGAATCTTGATTCCTCTTTGGGGAATGAGCTGAGATGCAGTTAGATTTTGCCATGAGTGTACAGATGAATACTAATGACTTCTGATCATATTTTAAAAAGCTAAATTTCATTTGAAGAGTTTTTATTCCTAGTTTTTTCTTTCTCATAAATTAATTGAAAATTAGTTTATTTTTACCACATTTTAAAGACCTGTTTCTTTCAAACATGGCATTTATTTACTTCTAACTATTGCATAATTTGTTTCTGCTGTAATATTTTGCCACTCATAACTGTTTTTGTTCATCTGAATTGTATGACTTTATCTTTCTAGAAGAAAGAGTATATTTCTACCATGATCTGAGTATTCTGTAGTAAGCTTTCTCAGATTTTCTCTCTGAATTATTTTTGCAAAATCAGCCTTATAGTAGCTTTCCAGATACTACCTTGATGTATATAAATTGATTACAGGTGTAGTGTTAAGGAAACTTCCCTGCCCGGCCAGCCGGGAGCTGCTCTGGCAGTCACTCTTGCACCATCTGAGCTGGAACCAAGGCCCTTTCCCAGCTACAGCCCCCACATTCCCACAGCCAGAACAGGTTTCCTTACTGGGTGGGCCCCAGGTTCCCCATAGCAGTCTCAGGCATCCCATTAAAATAATTCCATCACAGTGCCGTAACAAGCTAACAGCTCGAGCTGGTGTCTCTGAGGAGGGACCTAGAACAAAGGAACCCCTGGGCTTTTATCCCCTCACCAGTCTAAGCGTGGGAAGGTCTGGGATCATCAGCTCCTGCCGTGTCTCGGTGTCCAGTCCCCTGGCTGGGCCACAGGTCCCCGGGCCCTTGTTGTGCCGAGGGTCGGCTCTTCAGGGCCTCTTTGCCTGAGCACCCCCAGCCAGAGCTCACCTGCAGCTCCCACTGCAGCTGCACCCCGAGCTACCTCAGCCAACATGTTCCTCAACAGTAGCAGCCAATCTGACTGCACAGATGTAGCTATAATAAGTGCTGTATAACACAACTATATAAACATGTAGAATGTACTATGTACTGGAAGTTTAGCTGGCTTAGGAATAATATTCCCCTAAGGGATGTTATCTTTTGGATTTCACAGAATGATGTGGGTTGATCTTCGTGAGGTACTCACAGGCTCACCACTCAGTCTGTCCGGGTCCTTCTGGGTGGTATCCTTTCCTTCCAGGTGTGTGGACTGCACCACCCAGCTTGGTGTTGTCAGCAGACTTTCAGAGGGTACAGTTGATTCCACTGTCCATGTCACCAGCAAGAATGTTTAACAGCTCTGGTACCAGTGCTTATTCTTACAGAACACTGCTCGTTATTGGTCTCCACTTGGCCATCAAGCTGTTGACCACAACTCTTTGAATGTGGCCATTCAGCCAATTCCTTTTCCAGCTAGAGGTCCACCCATCAAATCCATGTCTCCAGTTTAGTGTCATGCTTTGCATAAGTCCTGGTAGATGACATCAGTTGCTCTTTTCTTATCCACTATTGCTGTCACTGTTGTAGAAGGCCATTAAATCTGTCAGGCATGATTTGGCTTTAGTGAAGCCATCTACTTCATACTGGGAACCAAGGTGGGACTTCCAGACTTATAGTTGCCTAGGTCTTTCTTATTTCCCTTTTTACAAATGTAGGCTGTATTTCCCCTTGCCAAGCAAAGCTTTAGCTTTCACAGTTTCATAGACTTGCACTGCTCAGAAAACCTCTTTTCCTCCCAGGCTACATGTTGGTATTTCCACCCAATGTAGCCTTTCTTTTAGTGTTTGAGTTCATCCAGGAGTTCCTTGTTCATCCAACACCGTCCTGACGTTTTTGTCTGACTCCCTCTTTGTTGGGATAATCACTCCTGAGCTTGGAGAAGGTGATCCTTGAATACCAACCAGCTTTCTTGGGTCTCTCTTCCCTCCAGGGCTTTATCTCGTGATACTCTACGAGGCAGGTCCCTGAGGAGGCCAAAGTCTGCTCTCCTGGAGTCCAGGGTAGTGAGCTTTGTGTGCACCTTCCTTGCTGTTCTAAGTATCTCTAACTCCATTTTGTCATCCTTGTAGTTGAGGCTACCCTTGAGCTTCACATTCTCCACCAGCCCCTCCTTGCTGGGGAAAAAAGGGTCCAGCATAGGTGGGTCCTTCACATTCCCCACCTCCCCTCCTTGGCTCCTCTATCAGTTGAAAAAGGAAGTTATCATCATTGCATTCCAGGAAGCTTCTGGATTGTTTATGTGCTGCTGTGTTGACAGATATTAGGGAGGTTGAAATTCTCCATGAGGGACAAAGTTTGTGTATGTGAGGCTGCACTTCTCTGTCTGTGAGGGGCCTCATCTTTTCTGTCTTTCTGGTCAGACAATCTGTAGCAGACCCCCACTATAAAGGCACCTGTCCCTTGCCTGCCTTTAATCTTCAGACTCATTAACTCTCAGTCAGCTTCATCCACCCGCAGGTGAAGCTCTGTGATCTCCAGCTTGTCATTGACATAGAGGGCAACATCACCTCCTTGTCTGCCTTTCCAGTCTTTCCTGAAAAGCCTATATCCTTCCATTCCAACACTCTACTCCTTGGAGCCATCCTACTATGTGTCCAGGACATACCAATGAGGTCACAGACATGCTTACGTCTCTAACTCTGCTTGTTTATTCCCTTTCTTACATACTTTTGCATAGATGCTTCGGAGTTGAGACCCTAATAAAGCTGACTTACTGACTGAAGTAGCTGGAATTCCTTTGTGTTGTTCTTCTGGTACTTTTCTGCTGACCTGTGATACCTCTTCAGGCTCTGGACATCTATTCCTGGCACTGGCACCAAATTGATAGGAGTGGGATGGACTGAGGTTCCCTTCCCCTGGCATCGTTAGTTTAAATCCCTTCTCACCATCTTTGCAAGCTTGCAGCAGAAGATGCTCTTCCCCTCTTCTGACACATAGACCCTGTCAGCCCTCAGTAGACCCAGTTTCTGAAAGCAAGTCCCATGGTCAAGGCAGCCAAACCTCTGACTGGGACATAGCCCCAGAAGCATTTGTTGATTCACCAGATTTGACTGGCCCTTTCAAACACCTTCCCTTTGACTGTGAGCATTGATGAAAAGACTGCCTGCAGAATCTTAAAAATTTCTAACTTAGGAAAAATCTGAATGTGGGTATTTATTATGTTTGCTTTTTATTTTTGTGATACATGTATGGTGTATCTTTTTTGATTCACCTTTATTATTCTGTTTTTGCAACTAAATTGTTCTTGTCAACATACCTTTTAGATTTGTGTGTATCTGAAAGATGCTGCCTCTTAGGGAGAGCTACTTTTACAAGATATGCAGATAAGCTTTGAAACTTGACAGTACATCTTAACTTTTGCTTCCCAGCATGAAGGCACTAGTTAAGGCTACTTTTTCCCTTTTAGCATTCCACCTTGAGTAACTGAAAGCATAAACATAACACCTTAGTTATTACAATGCATTGTTAGTGAAGAATCGTGGCAGAAGGAATACTTTTTATACTTTGTGCTTGACTCGTTAGTACCTGGTGCAAAAGCATAGTTGCATTTCAGTTCTTTATTCTCTAAAGCTCTTGGTATCTGTGGAAAGAGTAAGATTTGGGAAAGAATGATATTATTCCACAGAGTCTTACAGTGATATGGGTAGGAAGGAACCTCCAAAGGTCTTAGTCCTACCTTTCAGTCAGGTTATGGACGACTTTAAGCAGTTAGTCAAAGAATTGTTCACGTAAATTTAAAAAAATCAAATGGAACAAATTCTCTTGTTTGGCAGTCCTCACTGTGAATTTGCTTCCTTAATACGTACCTAGGCTTTAAACATACTGCGTTCTATGTCTTTTGCCTTTTCCTCTGTTACCTGTGTAACTCTGAAGAGTATTCTGGCTTAATCTTCTCTATACTGTGGCCTTAAGCTGTTAAAGATAAGTTTATAATTTCTTTAACATATGTTATTAATTTCTGTTTGTGAAGTATCTGGTAACGTGCGCAGTTTAAGTTGGAATTTGGGCACATGGTGGGATTCTTTGGGACTGTCATGTGCAGGGCCAGGAGTTGGACTTGATGATCCTCGTGGATCTCTTCCACTTCTGCATATTGTATGATTCTGTGACTGTATGGTTATGCTTCTGTATATGTCATGTCCTTGAATCAACTCTGAGTTACCTCCTAGTCAGTTTTTTGGATGGATGCACGCTTGGTTTGAAGTGTAATAAGGCCTTTTTAACAACCTAGGAGCAGCTAAGTGCCTTTTAAAATGATCCTTGATTTGTTATATAATGGTAAAGCTTCTGCTTCTTTTAATTTCTGCAGAACTCTTAAAACATAAGAACCAATTTCTGAAACTTTGACTCATACTTTGATTCAATTGCCTTGTCTGCTGGTCCTGTAAGTTGCACTGGATTTGTGTACTGATAAATTGAAGTACTTTTTATTCAGAAGATATTCTACATATCTGTGGAAACTTGCCTGTTTGTGACATTTTTCTGATTACAGGCAGCAAACCTGTGTTTGTGTGCCAAGAAAACTATTAGTGTTTGTGGATAGTACTGCCAGTGAGGTCTGTCTGACCAATTATCTTGTTTTCCTCTGATTCATGTCAGTAGGAGAGTGGTAAGTTGGGGGTTTTTGTAAGAGATGTAGGCATAGTACTTGTCATTTTATGCTGTTAGCTTATGCTTCTGTTTTTCAAATGAGAAGTCTGTTGCCTACAAAAAGCATTATTTTGCCTTGACTTTTGGCCTTGATACATTGTTAGCTAGAGCACAGCTACCAGACTTGATCTTGTTACTGTTGTGCTGAAGCGATACTAGTCAGATTGCACAGAATTTTTTCTTTAAATTAACTTTAGATTAGATTAGATTAGATTTAGATTTTTCTTTAAATTAACTGTCTTCTGAAGTTTGGTTTGCTATATACAAAATTGTTTGCCTGCTCTTTTCAAAGCAAATCCTAACAGTTAGAATATAAAATTTCTGAAGTATTTAACTTCAGGTTTTTATTGATGGGGGATATGATATAGGAGCAAAATTGGACCAAAGTTTTTGTGCCTTCAGTAGTTTTATATGTAGGGCTTTTCATATTTGTAGGTGTCTTAAGTATAATAAATACATTTTTCCCCTCTGGAAAATTTATATTTATATTGTGAAAAATTAATATTGTCTACTGACTCTACAAGAAGTGAACTACAGCTGTTTCAATACAGATTTAATTATTCTACTGTCTTTCCCATTACAGCTTTTTCTTTTGTACTGCAATATGTAGGAATCCAAGCATAACTTAAGTTATTTCCAACTTCAGATAATAACGACATAACGACATATTGTGCTTGGAGCAGTCCCAAAGAAATTAAATGCTTACATGATTGAAGGTCCTTGATAAGTGAAGAAAGCTTTTACTTTAGCAGATTAATGTCATCACTGTAAGCAGTTTTTCAGTTCTTGGAAACTGTGCTTTATTTATGAGTGGGAAGCTACTACACATAAACTTGATTTGAAGCACTTTCCAATTATTTTTGAATATGTTACCCGCTTTCTGCAGAAGTTCACCATAGAACTGCAGCAGCATAAGATGAAAGTTTCTAACCAAGCAGATTCCTGCATCTGAATGTCACTTCACTCTCTGACCAAAGACTGTTCTGGTTTTACTGAGATATATGAAAAGCTGTTCTCTCACACTCCTTTGTGATGGGAATACCCAATGAAAAGTGGCCTCTATTTGAGACTGTTACTCACTAGAAACAGTGGAAAATGGAGATCGTAATGTGAACCAAATGGTGTGAGAGAAGGCAAAAAGTTAATATGTTGCTTTTAGTACTGTACTCAAGACACAGCAAACATCTCTAAGAATTGCTGTCGTTCCCTCATTTCACATGATCTGATTCCCTTTCAGTTTATAAAAATGTTCATCTAACACAAGAAAATACTGTAAATATTTGTGACATCATGTTTTGTTTGGTTTTTGTTTTTTGTTTTTTCTTTAAATCTGGCAAAAGAGTGTTTGGGGAAACAAATGGAAGTGTAAAATGTTTTATATAAAAATATTGTCTGTATATTTTAATAAGCAAAACCTTTCATTTGTAAAGCATCTTCTGGCATTGCATGAAAAGTATTTCATATCTGTGGAAATTACTTAAAGCTGAAAAGATATAAGATGTATTAAAGAAACCTATTTTGTGACTGTGTAGTGCATGGTGAATTTGATTTTGTTTGTAATATATTCTGGTTTTTTAGGTTAGTGTGTTTTCTGATTACATGATATCTATATCTAACTAATTTCCTAACTCTAGTTGTTGTAGCATGTCTTTTAATAAATGTAATTATGGCTGTACTCTCTTAAATTTTTCTGTGTTCTTGTCTATTACTTTGGGTTTTTTCTGGTCTTATAATTGTGCAGCTAATAACATCTAATTTTCTATTTTTTTTCCTTCAGCATACATGGGCATCTAAACAAAAGCTTTTCATATCAAAAGTATTTTAAGAAGGTTAATGCGCATCTTCAGCAAGAAGTGAAGGTCAGCAGCACCTAGACCTTTTCCTGAGCAGTGCAGAAATTCTTATTTTCAGTAGGATGGAAATTTATTTTACAACTCTAAACCAATACAGTAGTTGATGACTATTTTGTTATTTGAGACAGAGATGAGAGGCTTCAGTGATGAGAGACTTGGGCCTTATCACTGAGAATTCCTTTATCTTTTACCATGCTATACTATTTTCTTAGTTCTAGGATTAAAATTCATATCCTTTGCACAAAGATTTAAAAAATGTAGAAAATAGCTTAAAAAGATGGTCTGCTTTTAGCTTCCTGTTTCTCAATTGTCTTGTTGATTGCTTTTCTTTCATATTCCTTTAATTGCCCTTCTCTGTGTTGTACAACACTAATTTTTAGACCCTCCTATTTTTGCATCCAAAATTCAGGATTGATGGTAAACAGATAGTAGTCTAAGGCCATAGATACAAACACGAGGGGAGTGCAGCACCTCTTTCTGAACTAAAATTTTCAGCCAGCCTGGCAAGGATTTAATTGTCTGCCACCCAGTAAATAATGCAATTATCAGTCTCTGAGTGTCTCAGATGCTTTTGTAGGGAGAAAAATCTGATTCAGTTTAGATTGAATTGCAGGTTTCAGCAAAATGCTTATTCTCCAAAGGCTAGATGTGAAGTCCCCATATGTAACTCTTGATTTCATCCTTGATACTTAAATATTTGATGAGCATTCTGGGGAAAATGATAGTTTTTGATGGCCATAGTCTGGCTTCTTATTTTTTCACCTAGTCTGCCTGAGAATGTGTGAGAAAGTGAAATTCTTGTTGTCTTCTCCCAATACTCCTTAACCAAAAATAAAATCCGATTTTATCTCCTGTTGTTAAACCTGCAATACAACCATAGTAATTTTTTTCCTTAAGCAGTTTATATAAGTGTCTGTCTTGGAAAATGAAAAATTAAATACAACTTTTAATTAGCACAGATACAAATTTTTTTATACCAGAATTTGTCTGTTACTTGCAAGCTGAAAGAGAAAGGGTAGTAACTGGTGAATTTTCCAGCATCTAATTTCTCATATGGTTTGGATCAAAAAATTTAAAAAATGAAAATTTTCTTTATAGCCCCAGGGCTCACTCATTTACAGAGGTGGAAAGAAGATTATTGTATGCTTTGAAAATAAAATAAAAATTCCCACTTGCTTTTTCTTGACTGTGTTGAGATGTTGTACTTGAGTTCTTTGGCATGTAACAGGTGAGTACAAGGATGTCTAAACAAAATATAATCAAAGCAGAAGTTGTGGTAGAATATGTAGGTGAGAGAAGGTGTGGGGGGTAGAGGCAGAGGGAAGAGACCTCAAGAAAGTTAGTCATCCCATAGACCATTTCCAGACCAATGCCTTTGCTGTTGACCATAAACTCATCTCAGACGCTGGAAAAAAACCCAGAGAGAAACAGTCCAGTGACAGTGAGAACAAATGTCTTTAAGGTAGTGCTAAGGTAGCAGTATGAGTTGCCTGGCTCCAAGAGAGCTCTTACAATGAGAGTAATACTTTAGTATCAAGTTAGTGATCATTCTTATTTGCTGCTTAGTCTAAGTTCATTAGATTAACACTTTTAGGTCCTGTGTTTTATTTCCAATCTGCTTCAAGTACAGCTACTCTGTCCTTTTGTGAGAATCGGATCTTTTAATGGAAGCAAAGTGTACCTTCTGCAATTCCTCCATTGAATCTACAATGTAAAGGGTTTTTCTAGCTGTGCACCTTAGGGAGATACAAGAAGGCTGGAGAGGGATTTTTCACAAGAGCAGTAAGATGAGAGGAAATGGGCTTAAGGTAAAGGAAAGTAGGTTTGGATTAGATATCAGGAAGAATTTCTTTACTGCAGGGGTGGTGAGACACTGGAACAGGCTGGCTAGAGAAGTGGTGGACTTCCCATCTCTGGAAGTGTTCAAGGCCAGGTTGGATGGGGCTTTGAACAACCTGGTCTGACAGAAGGTGTTACTGCCCATGGCAGGCAGGTCAAACTATATGATCTGTAAGATTGCTTCCAAGCAAGACCGTATTATTTTATGTGTGTATGTGTTGTTTGTACAATGCAGGGTCTGGAAGGATTTTTAGTGAGGGTTTTCTGTGTTTCTTTTTTCCCTCCAGAGCCCATCTTGGTCTGCAAAGCCATATTGCTCAATGCTTGGAAACTTTTTTAAAGGAGGGTGGACTGAAGGATATTGCGTAATGCTGCAGGCTTACAGCTCTGTGGTTGGTTCCATTTCTACCCTGCTATGGTGCTGCCTAGCACACACCTAGAGAATATATTCAGTAAGTATCACTGCCTATAAAAATAGAATTGAAGTTCCTTTTAAAACAAATATGATCTCAACACAAAAAAAATGACAAAAGGTAAAGAAATTAGGATAACCCTGCTATTCAGTACTATGAATTCTGTTGATGGTCTGGGAGGAACTGTCTGTAGCTCCATGGTCTGTTTTAGTCAATGCAATGTGAGTGGGTGCTGGAAAGGAGGATTGTGGGTTCTTTTCTAGTTAAAAGCTTCCAACAAAAACCTGAAGTTGTCAGGTTTAGTTCTGACCAACAACATGGCACTGTTACTGGCTGACTTTTCAGCATTACTGACCTCTCCTTCTTTCCTTTTCTTCCCTCTTCCAGTTCTCTCCTATGGCCAAATTATCCAAAAACAGTGTGAGATTTAATAGCAGCAAGACAGTACCTTCAGCAAAATGTCATTTCTGTAAATGCAGAATTCAAGTAATCTAGTCATCAGATTTGAAGTATCTTGTGTAACTAAGGTTCCCCATTTTGAAAGCCTCTGAAAGCGGTTTTTCTATTTAAGGTCACAATAAATTTCTGAAAACAGTTTGCTACCCAAGTAGTCTCTTCTATCACATCTATTAACTGAAAATGGTTTCTGTATTTGTCTTCATACATGATGTTTGTTTGGGTGACATGCTCTTTTCCTTTTTGTGTGTATGTTCTCATTACAACTGAACAGGTTAAAATTCTGTATTGCTGAGGCTTTAATTATCTTTTCAAAAACAGACAGGGTTTATACTTTGCCCTTTGTATTTCAACAAGTTTATCCTCTTTCTCAGAGCCTTCATTGGTTTTTCAGATACTGAGCTGGTTGAAGATTTTTGATAGCAGACCTCTTCCAATCAGCTCCATCATTGTTGAGTATGTTTGTTTCAACAGTACATGACTGTGCATTATGCTCTTTGAGCATTTAATCTTTCAATGTTGATTCAATCACAGAGACACAGAGGTTAATAAACAGCACCACGCTTCTTGATGCTAAGACTTGTTATGATATAAATGTTGTTTTCTCTTTTTCTTCTCTGGTTTGGCACTGCTGGTTGCAGCCTGCCTGACACAAGATGGCCTGAGTTAATTTCTCCTTTGAGGCATGCTATATGTGCTTGTAAGAGTCCCAAAGAACTTACTGGAATCTTTTGTGGAGCTCTTTATTCACCAGTCAATGCAGAAATATGCTACTTGTGTGAATTCTTTGAGGAAGTTGTTGAATCACTGTGTACCTCTAGCTTTTACACAAACTACTTATTGTCTGGGGCTTAGATTCTCCCAGTTTTACGTTATGGGAAGATTGCATTTTTCATTTATTTTTTTTTTTTATGCATGTGATTATAATCAAGGTCCTTCAAAAATATTTTTAGGTCATTGTTGCCACCCATCAACAGGAAAATGGATAAGGAAGAGGTTACTTTTGAAGGACCTAACCATAAGATGTTAGCAGCAGCATCCTGTCTTGCCTGGGATATCTTGCTCGCTTACTGTCTCATGAAATCTAACAGGAAAATTGCTGATAACTTTGCAGATCAATTGCCTAGAAACACTGGTCTTGATTAAGATGCCGAATGTAACTTTGGGAATCCTGCTGGCTTATCTTGATTCTGTCCCTTTCAAAGACTAAACAACCACACTCTAAACTGACATACACATAACTTCTTACTCTTCAAATGATGGGGCTGTACCTTCAGCCAAAGTTTAAAGCACCCTTTGGTGTACATCTGGTTGTGCATCAAATGGGTATAAAATAAAAAATCTATAATTGTAATTAGACAGTGGATTCATGTAGTATATAGCAAGAAAAAAATTCTCAGCCTCGTGCAGGTCTAAATGGTCAGTCATTATTTAGTTCTTGCATTACTTGAATGTCAAGTTTTTCTGCTATGTGGAAAGTTCATGAGCCAATGGTGCCCTTGTGGCCAAGCGAGCCCATGGTATCCTGGGTTACATGGGGAGGAGCATTGCCAGCAGGTCTGGAGAGGTGATCCTGCCCCTCTACTCAGCTGTGGTGAGGCCTCACCTGCAGTGCTGTGTCCAGTTCTGGGCTCCTCAGTACAAGAGAGACAGGGAGCTCTTGGAGTGGGTCCAGTGAAGGGCAACAAAGATGATTAAAGGACTGGAGCATCTCTCTTACAAGGAAGGGCTGAGAGAGTTGAGTGTGTTCAGCCTTGAGAAGAAACAACTGAGAGGGAACCCCCTCAGTGTCTATGAGTATCTGAAGGGAGGGTGCCAAGAGGATGGAGCCAGGCTCTGCTCAGTGATGCCAAGCAATAGCACAAAAGGCAGAAACTGATGTACAGAAGTTCCACCTGAACATAAGGAAAAATTTCTTTACAGTGTGAGTGACAGTGCACTGGAACAGATTGCCCAGAGAGTTTGTGGAGTTTCCCTCAACTGAGATATTCAAGAACCATCTGGAGAGAATCCTGTGCCATGTGCTCTCAGATAACCCTGCATGAGCAGGGAGGTTGGCCCAGGGTCCTCCAGTACTCCCTTCTAATCTTCCCCAATCTGTGGTTCTGTGATTGTAAGACAAACTTGAATTCTTGCAGATATTATTTGAAAATAAATAGGGCTTTCAGCTTTGCAATTTGAATGAAAAAGAAAATAAAAAGATTAGATGGCCATAGAAATGCCAATCTGAAGTTTTTGTTATAATTTATAACAACGCAGAAATGCCATCACCCAGGGTGTATTTCTCCTCTGATTGCCAGTAAATGTAGAAATAATAGAATTACACCTAATTTAATTTTCCAAGATCAAAGAGCAGAGCTTGTGCTGGCTTTGTAACAAAACAAAAGCACTTCCTTTTTTACGCCAATGAGTGCATAATTTTATGGATCTAAAATCCAACTCATTCTGCTAGCTTTGTATTCCCAGGGTTTAAAAATACAGTCATTTAAGGTACTTTCTAACTGAGATAAAACCAGCTACTTTAAACCTGATGAACAGCATGTAAAAGTTTAATTACTTACAGAACAACTCAGTGAGTGAAGGTTGAGGTATTTACTATGAAAGGTTTGGTTAGTAGATTCCCTTTTCTTTTCCGCTACACAGTGTTGATGTAAATCTGAGATTGCCTGGTGACAAAATACATTTGATCCATAGCGAAAGAAGCCATGGCAAAAGAATCTCCAGCTGTCTGAACAGCTTCAGAATGGTTTGGTTTTATTATGTCTGGTCACAGAACCACAGAATGGTTGGGGTTGGAGGGACCTCTGTAGATCATCTGGTTCAACTTCCCTGCAAAAGCAGGTTCACAGGAACATGTTCAGGCAGGATGGCCAGGAACTTGCACAACACAAATATGGAATTTATCTTCATAGATAATGTAATTTGACAAGTTGCCATATTTCCCATCTAATGTTTCTAGACTCACTTTTAGACTCATCTTGCCCTTAAATACAGCAAAGCTGATGGTGAGAGAAGGATAATATCAGGATAATTGTGTAGTCAGTGGGATTTGGGTTTTTTCCTGTACCTATCAAAGAGATTGTCATTCATTTTTGCCTTGTTGACAAGCTGTTATTAAGTTATATGCAGCTGCAGTAGAAAGGCCCGCACCCCTGGGGGTGAGCTTGGAGAGCCTGGCAGAGAAGAAAGCATGAATCTTGTTGCCAAGTTCTTTCTCTTGAGATTTTAGCAGGTATTTTAGGATCTGAAATGAAAAGATGTCTGTTCATCTACTTGGAGCTGAAAAAAACCACAACATTACTTTTTATTTAGTTAGTTATTATTTTTAAAATGTATGAAGGGGGTGCTGTTACTGTTGATTTCTGAACTTTTCCTTTGTGCCTCTCTGCCTCTTTCCTCCTAACTATGGTCTTCAGTCAGCACAACCCTCAAAATAATAGCAGCATGAAACAATCAGAAACAATGGCTATCAGCAGTATTCTTGGATGGCATTCCAAGATCTGACAACACTAGGACACCCTCCATAAACCAATATTCACTAAGTCCTTGTGGTTTAAAAACTTCTAAAAACTGGGGCAGGGTTCTGTGGCATGAATGCTTCTACCAGAGGTTGTTGCACCACACACACTAATGAAGGAATAGTATCTCAGTTACACATCTAAGTGGGAGGGAGAAGTGGAGAAAGGCAGAAAGAGTTTATCTTATCAAAGCTCCCAGTGGGTTTGTGGCAAAGCCCAGTTTGGCCTCCTATGCTAAAACCCACAGATAGCAGCTTTTTTGCTCTGGAGAGCTGCTTTTCTGATTAGCAGTAACTGTCAGCAGGCTTTATCACCTACTGTGCCCTTGTCATGTGATGTACAGGGCATTCTCTGATATATTTTACATCCAAGGCCTATCCTCTAAGCAAATTATACAGAAACATTCATTATTTAAGGTTTGAAGTGGCATAGACACCCTGAGAGTACAGACAGAAATACTGCCAATGACTTGAGTGATAATATTTCCTTTAAAAAAAAAATCATACTAGATACTGCTTTACTTCTGCACCGTATTCATTGTAGTATTTTCAACAGAAACTGAAGAAAATATTTTCAGTTATTTCTGAATATTTTGAGTTATTTTCAACAATTGGTGTTTCTTATTCTGGCAGCTAAGTGGGTAACCAGAAACCAGTTATTGATTTGATTAATTTTAAATAGCCAAGAGAGACAGAATTTGGATAGAAGGAGTATTACATCAAGCTGTCGTTACTCTTTTCATTGCCAGTTGGAAAGAAGCACTTGATAGCAAGCTGTTCAAGAATGCAACTGTACTATGAATAGCTGAGTGATCTGTTAACAAGGATGAAATACATTTATTCACTCTGGCTGAAGATGTTTGCTGTGTTTTTAAAAATGTGTTTGCTGAAGGAGCTATTAGTATAAAATATTTTGTCTTCATGTGTCAAAATAAGCAATATAATCTATGCCAAAAATCCTTAGGAGAAAAAACAAAGAGATTTGGATGACATCGTGATATTCATTGTCTGCAAAGGAGACAGGACAAGTTCAGATGGCTGAGGAGATGTTTAATCCAGCTTGCCCTTCTCATTTTCAATTATCTGCAAGACACTTGCAAGATGAAAATGCACAGGAAACTTCCAAGCATCTCAGGATGAATTGAATTACTTTGAACATCACAACTCTCTTCTTTTCACAAAGAAGAAAAATTGAAGCAAATACTGGTACATACATCTTCTGGGTAAATTAATGTTAGGGAACATTAATTACATAATTAATAACATAATTAATGAAGGAAACACTGTAATTACAAACCAGGCTTCCCTTAGGTCTGACAAGGAAAAGATTAAATTTTTTATCTTATCCAGAACAGAAAATATAGGTGGATATTAGTCTGTGTTTTCATTAGAGAGATTTTTATGTGAAAAAAAAACAGTTTTGCCCAAGATGTTAAGGATGAGCATGTTGAGACACTAGTCTGTCTTACCTTCCTGAATCTTTAATTATCTTTCTGTACCAGTTAGCTAGGGTTTGGGCAGGTGACCTCAGGGCAGAAGTGATCTGTGATGAATCTCACTGGTGGATTCAAACCTGAAGTAGTGGAAGGGATTATTTGGGAATGCTGTGAATTCTACATCACTCTCAGCATAAACAGCAAGTTAGACAAATATGTCAGGAATCATAGAATTGACCTTGTTGTAGAGCAGAAAACATAACAAATGACCTCTCAACATCTTTTGACACTTATTTCTTATTACCATGCATTGAATTTAAAGTAGCCTTTGTATGTAGTTTAATTATTTGGTTCTGAAGTATGTCTTAAACATCAATTAATTGTCTGTTTGAGACATGATAGACAGGAACATAACAAGGAGGTCAGTTCCAGTCTAGGTCCTCTACTTTTTTCAGCTGATACACATCTTTGTTACTTTCTTTAAAGAATATTTCCATTACAATTTTTAATTTGTTCTCTTTATAAATATGATGTATTTCTTCAAGCTTTGTGCCAAAATATTTTCCTGTTTGCTGCATGAGGTGTTTATAATTATAAAAAGTTCCTTCCACTACTTTTTATGAAAGGAATAGTAGAAATTGCAGTGATTAGTAGGTCTGCTATACAGTAGGGCTGCCAAGGAAGTGGAAAATTTTAATTTCCAAACCATTTAAATATGTTGTGCAGAACAATTACTCTCTGAATCATTCCTTATAATGATAAGCCACTTACCACCACTGAGGATGCATGCTTCCAATTTGAGTAAGTTTAAGGGAGAAATATGCAGTAATGACACCTGTAGCATGTTCTTCCAAAAGCAGGAAGCGTACACTTGTATGGAACTGGCTGCTGCTGAAGAATTTCGCTAAGATGAATAAGCAAAGCAGAAACTGATTTAAAATATATACATGCTTAAGTAGGCAGAATGGTCATTAAAAAAACCCAATCAAACAAAAAACAAACAAAAAAACCCCAAACAATCCGAAGCAAACGAAAAACGCACCCCAAAAAACAACAAACCAAAACCACAAAAACTGGAAGAGAGCAGCTTATGTAAATAAATCAATAAAGTTGATAATTCAGTGAAACTGGGTTTTGCATCCCTTGAAATCAGACGCAGATAGTTTGGTGTTTGCTATAATACAGCAGCAAAAGATTAAGTTATGTCACTTAAATGCAGTGGTGATGGAAGTCTGGGCTGAATTAGTATTCAAGGGCCTTAGCCACCATAACACATGAGCAAAATTTCTTCAGGAATCTAATTAGTGTTATCAAAAATGCCTAATTCTACTTTTGTGTTAGGCTTCCGTGATTCCTCACTTTGGCACTCCTCTATTGTGGTAACTGGGCAACTGCATTTGTAGATTAAATTTATGCAGCTTTCTAAAATGCAGGCTCACGGACATGAATGAGGACGCTGAGAGTTAAGGCTATTACTGCTCTTCTACAGCAGAAAACTCTTCAGGCAGCACTTCTAGTCCTGCCTACACACGAGATTTGGCGATTTAACTGAGCGGTGTCTAAGGCCTGCAGTGAGAAAGCTTTATTTCAATCACTAAGGCGGTGTACGGCTGCACCAACTCCGTATATCGTAGGATTGATGCGCCAACTTCGTGCCAACTTGGCGGCGCCGTGCGGGGAGGCAGCTGCGGCGCCGCCCCTCGGGGACACGGCAAAAGCTCCCGGCCCTGGCGTCCCGCCCGACTGCTCGGTCCCGTTTGCCGGCGGCTGGCGGGAGGCGGCACAGCTCCCACGTACAAACAGGTGTGTCTATCCAGCCGCCCTTCCCGGGAATCATAAATAATCCTACCATCCGTTTCTCTCCCCGCCCCCGGGCTATGGACAGCAGCAGCCCTTATCAGCCTTGCCACCTGCCTGGCCGGGGCAAGAGGCGGTGTCCCGAGGAAGGAAAGGGGTTTTGCCAGGGAAGAGAGGAAAAAGAAAAAAAAAAGGAAAAAAAAAAGAAAAAAAGGGAAGAAAAGAGAGGGTTTTGCGGGCAGTGATGCTGGGGAGGAAAGGGGCCTCATTGAGGGTGAAAGCCCCAGCGGGGGCCGAGAGCGCGGTGGGGGCGATAAGAGCGTCCCGCCCGCCGGGAGGCAACACCAGCCGCCCTCCACCCGGGGCCGCGGGCTCTGCCCTGCCCTCGGGCTCTGCCCTGCCCTCGGCTCTCCTTCCGCCCTTCGTCCCCAGGGACGATGCAGAGGCACCGCGGCCGTGCAGCACCGAGGGGCGCGGCGGCGGCGGGGACATGAGCTCGGGGGGCGGCCGGGCCCCGGGGCCGCTCCTGCTGCTGCTGCTGCTGGCGCTGGCGCGGTGCGCAGGGCTGCGGCGGGGTGAGTGCGGCCGGGCAGAGGGACTATCAGCTGGAGCCAGCCCTACCGCGACGTCAAGCGCCCGACGGCGGTGGCCGGACAGCCCTTAGTGGTGGTGGCAGAGGCAGCCCGCGGTGGTGGCGGAGGATTCCTTGGTGGTGGTGTTGGGGGCAGCCCATGCTGGTGTGCGTGTCCTGGTATCCCGCGGTGGTGGTGTCGGAGCAGCACGTGGTGAAGGTGTCGGAGGCAGCTCACGATGGTGGCGGAGCATCCCGCAGTGGTGGTGATGGTACCCGTGGCGGTGGTGGCGGAGGTAGCCGTGGTGGGCGCTGTCCTTTACACTGGCTGGGTGTCTCCTCGACACCTGCGGTGATGGCAGCGACCTCGTGTCCTGCTGGGCTGAGAGGGCCTTGCCATGGCGGGAGCCGTGCCAGAGGGAGCACATGGGTAGGACCGAAACAGTGAGGTGTAGTGCTGGCACGGTAAATTCTGTGTTGTGAAGGACAAATAAGTAATAAAATTTCAGCTGTAGTAGTAAGGGGAGGCGAGGGGTGGAAACACGTTTTTTTATCTCCTGAAGCAGCAATCTGAGGAGGATACGCCCATGTCTTATCAGAAGATTGAGGTATCATGAGAAAGTTCTCTTTGAGGCTGTTTGTAAATTTCATTTTCTGATCTGTGTTGGCTGCCATTGCATGCTGATAGTTTTGTTTTCTGCTATTATCAGAAGCACACACAAAAGTATATAAAAGCATGGATAATTAGGAGTAGGAATCTATGATGCTTTCCATAGCCTTAACGCACTCATAAAAACCCTGAAAAAACTGAAACCCTCTGCATGTGGAAGGGCAGTTTTAGCACAGTGATAAATTTGATGCATAAAAAGTACTGGAGTGTCCAGCTGCCTTTTCCTTCCAGTTATGGTTATGTATTTAGACATCGTAGAGTAGTCAAAATTTTTTCAGAGATGCTAAATAGACAGTGATGTTAGTATTCTTATCAAATTCAGCAATCTTAGAAAAGTAAAAAATTCCATACCTCTGTGTCAAGCACCATGACATATCAGCTTGTGCAGTTTTAATTCTTTATTTTAAAATGTAAAAAAGCATCAGCATATATATGCTTTGTCTACATTAAATCCATCCATTCTGACATTTGTAATTTAGAAAGTGAGGGTATATGTGATTGTTGCTGTTATAGATGCAAGAAATGAGACTCTAACATTTCTTAAGATCAGAAGGCTTCTATCTCTTTATTGTAACATGGCGTCTTTTTTATACCACCACTTGCAAACCATTGTTTGATTGGCCTGGTGGCACAGCGCCTCTCTGCCACCGCTTGGGCTGAGGCAGAGAACAATGTTTTGAGAATGAACTGTAAAGGAAAAGTAAACAAAAGGGATATTTGTAAAATAAGGAAAGTTTACAAAAAACTTTTATCAGTCCATTGCCTGAGAACATGAAATTCCTCACAGAGCTGTCCTTGGAAAGGCAAGCAGCTCTCTCCTGGGAAACCTAAAGCTTGTTCTGAGATTTCTCTATGTCGCCCTGAAAATCTAGCCCCGCATGTGATAACAAAAAGAGCTTATTAAAAAGTGGAGGAAAGTGAACATAATGCCCTGAAAGTATGAATGCAAATAAGAGAACAAAGTTTTATTTTATTCTAATTTCATGTATATTTGCAGCCCTGTCAAATTATAGTAAATTAGGTTGTGTGCTTCTCAATTGCTTTTAATATAAATTAATTTCTAAAGTTACTTTACTGTAAGTAGTTTTATTCCTGGCAACATTCGCAACATTTTTATGTACGTCATTTTTACCATATTAACACACGGTACAAACAGATTGATAAGTATCCCAAATGTCTATGTGTAAATAATGGAAAAAAGGACAATAAAACAGAGGAAACAGAAATAAAGACAGAAGAGAAACAAATGCATATGGAGAAAAGATTAATAATATTGGATAGAGCTACTTACTATTTACCTTCTAAACTTTTATGAATCCTGAAAAGCTCTTTTATTTGTTGTCAGAGAAGAGAAGGATGGACAAAAATGCTCAGTGTAGTTACTGGTTTAATCTTTTCTGTTTATTATTAATCTTTAGTCTTTTAATACAATAGCTGTGGTTTTCCTACAAGTTTCAAAATGAGGTGGGAGGATGTAGTAGTCTGTTCTATGTGTTTTATTCTGGATTTTATCTCCACTTTGAATTCTGTGCTGGTTATCCTACCATGCCACTTGTAAGGTACTTTAAAAAAGGTAACTGTGTTTTTTTGTCCTTAAAGCAATTGTGAACAGATCCATTCCCGATGTCTGTGCAACTTGCCATATTCATGCAACATGTCAGCAAAGTGGAGGAAAAAGTGTTTGTATCTGCAATTATGGATTTGTAGGCAATGGAAGAACCCATTGTCAAGGTAGGCTGCCTGCTTATAAAATGGAAAGAAACTCTGTAAATTCCTAAAATGCTCCTTGTCAAGTAATTTTAATGAATTCTTTGAAGGATGCTAAAAACTTTTTAATTTCCTGAAAGAATCTCCCATAGAATATATTTGGTTTGCTTTTCCTCACCAAAAGACTTGTACATATTCAGAGGTGTTGCTTAATGTTGTCTTATTGTGGCTGATAATGTCCTTCTAAGGCTACCTCCTATCAATATGTGAATCAAAGAACAGTGTCAAATGCGGTGTCTCAGTGTCTGTAATAGCTTACCAGTGCTTAAGTGGGTGGTCCTGCACAATTATCTCCTCCTTACCCTTCTTTCACAAAGCACTGGCAGCTGCTGGATCCTGCGCAGAGTTCAAGTGTCTCGTTGTAGGAAAAACATAGAACTATAGAATGCTTCAAGTTGGAAGGGATCTTAAAAATTACACAGTTCAGCCCCTTTGCCATGGCCAGGGACAGCTTCCACAAGGCCAAGTTGCTCAGAGTTCCGTCCAAGCTGGCCTGGAACACTTTCAGGGGTGGGGCATTGGGGCATCCACAACTTCTCTGGGCAACCTGTTCCAGTGCCTCACTACCCTTACAATATCAAATTTCTTCATAATACCAAATCTAAATCCATCTCTTTCAGTTTAAAGCACTGTAGGATGGTGTCCAAAATCCTCGTCCAGCTTTCTTGAAAGTACTCTAGGTACCAGAAGGCTGTAATAAGCGCTCCTCAGAGCCTTCTTTTTTCTAGACTGAGCAACCCCCAACACCTTCAGCCTTTTCTTGTAGGAGAGGTGCTGCAGCCCACGATTATCTTCATGGCCTCCATTGGACTTGCCCCAGCAGGTCAATGTCCTTCTTATGTTGGGCATCCTAGCGGGATGCAGGGTTCCAGGTGGGGTCTCACCAGAGCAGAGCAGAGGGGCAGAATCCCCTCCCTCCCCTGCTGCTTACACTGCTTTGGTTGCAGCCCAGGACACGTTTGGCTTTCTGGGCTGAGAGTGCCCATGGCTGGGTCATGTCCAGCCTCTCATCCACCAACACCCCCAAATCCTTCTCGCAGGGCTGCTCTCGATCCATTCTCTACCCAGACTGTAGCTGTGCTTGGGATTGCCCCCACCCAAGTGTTCCATGAAGTTGTATAATTGGTGTACACCATAAAGAAGAGTGGAAAGAGAGAACAGGGTCCTCTGGTTTCAGCAGCTCTTAGACTCTTAGATAACTTAAGCTGTGTCACGAAACTGTATTCACATTTTCATCCAGGGACAAAAATTTCTGTTATTCTCCAGCTTAGCAGCAGTGTTTACATCCGGAGTAATTTATAAAGGAGATCAGTAAGGAGAAGTATGGTTACTTGAGCATGAGTGAAGAGGGGAGGATACTCCACTTTTCTTAATCTCTCTCTGATGCTTTTTAAATGTACTGACAGATAAAGATGAATGCCAGATTGGAGCCAGCAAGATCTGTGGAAATCATACTCTGTGTCATAACACACATGGAAGTTTTTACTGTGTTTGCCTTGATGGATACCGAGCCTCCAACAACAACAAGACATTTATTCCCAATGATGGCACGAACTGTACAGGTAGACATCGCAAAGAATCCTGAACATGACAAATCCAGAACTGCTCAATTTTTTTTCCCCATTACTGTAGAACTTAATTTCTGACGCTATCTCGGAGAACTTTTGTTCTTGATGTGCTTGTTTGACATCCAGGTTCCTAACAGGTATGAATTAGTTCCATTTTGACCTCTGCGATGTTACAAATCATTGCTTCACAGTCTCGTTCAAACAATGCTCTTTTCAGAAGAAGCAGCAGCAGCTAGATGAACGAAGTAAGATGATACTTAAAATTCCTCAGATTGTAATTTTTGTGTTTAGTGTAGAATATTGTTAGTGATGAACTGTTGTAACTGTCCAAGAGATGTCCAGATACAGGATTTTTCCGGAATTGTTTGAGCAGCGTATAACACTGGAAACTATTTGTCAAGTAAACCAGCAGTAATTCTAAAGATAGTTAGTGAGATAATTTCAACAGTCCTCTTTCCAGATGCTTGAAGATGAGGCAATGATAAGCTCCTTTGTTTTCTTATAAAAGCCATGAGAAGCTGTGTAGCTCTTCCTGAAAGAGTTAAGCTTGGGCCCTATATTAATTAATTAAAACAAACATTATTATGAAGCGCATCTACTTTTTTCTGAATTTTTAGATATAGATGAATGTGAGGAGTCTGGGCTGTGTGGCCGCAATGCAAGATGTGTGAATACTGAAGGAAGCTACATGTGTTACTGCAATGATGGTTATAAATTAGAAACTGGAGAGCGTTCTTTTCGTCAAGATGGAAATGTAGTTTCCTGCAAAGGTGAGAGTCTTTGGATGCTGTTTTTGCTAGCAGAAAAAATCACATGTTGCACCATAGTGTAGTGCCTCTTCGGGCCTGTGCTTCCCCAGAGCAGAAGCCCTTTCTCTGGACTTTGCTTGCTGTATGATTTTTTTCTCTTCTTGTACTGAGTTTGTTCCAGTGATGTCAGGATCTCAGAATCAACACCAGATATTCCTACAGATTCTCAGCAGTGCTTCAGATGTGCAGGGTCAGAGAAGCTTGATAATGTTGTGAAAGTAATGTAGTTAGTTTCTGAGTAGAAAGGAAGTGTGTTGTAATCCAGTTGTTTATACAATCACATCACATAAAAGGGAAGAGAAGAGAGGCTAAATAGCTGATAAGAGAGGTTGAATGAATTGAAAAAACCCAGGGCAGAGGAATAACAAAATAACAATTTAGCTATTTATTACATACTGTGCCTCCTGCATAAATAAACCGTTCAGTTTATGTTCCCGTAACAAAAAAACTTCAACCAAAACCAAGTTTCAAGTTTGAAAATCTGTCTTCAGTGTCAGTTTTCACTGCAAACTGCTAACAGTGTAAGCTGTGGATATCAGACCATCTAATGAACACAGGCATCCCAGGTGGAAGGAGCTGCCTAGATTATATTCAGCTTTTATTTCTGAATTATTGCCAGAACCATCAGTAAAGCTCACAGCCTGTAATTGCTCAGTTTTTCTGACTGAAGTGCTCTGCTTTGTTTACCAGAATTGCTGATAACGCTGCTTCTTATCTCACTGACTTGCCTCTCCATATTCTGTGGTGAAGTAGAATGTCTGTACCAATTGTGTTTCTTGCAGAGTTGCACAAGGGAGCCCTGTTCAAGCAGATGCACTGGAGGAGTGGAGCTTTTGTATGCAGGTTGTTTCAATGAGATGAAGGATTTGAGGGGCAGAACATTTCATTTCAATTTATCTGCTGCAAAGTGCTTCACTTTTCCCATGCACAGGGAGATAAAGCTCTGCATTTAAAATTTTCCTCTGATGTTGAAGTATCATTCAGCCATTGCTGTAATGAGACTGGCCCATGCAAAGCACCATCCCGTTGCAGTGTCTCACCTTTGGCATTGTGAATGGCTCCAGCTGTATGCTGGTAAAGGTGTAGCTCAGTAACTGCTTCCCTATGTTCCTCCAGCTGTGGCCTGGACAATTCTTCAAATCTATTATTCTGCCTCTTTGATAACCCCTCAGATTCATCAGATAAGGTGTATTTTGTGATGTGACCATCTAGTTTAGCTGATTTTAAAGTGGTCAAGTGTTGTGATTTATGTATTGTGAGATCTTTCAACCCAGTCTCTTTGCAGAAATCAGATGTGGTTCCCCTCCAGAAATGAAGCATGGCTACATTGTGGGGAACTACAGCTTGCTACCAGGAAGTGCAGTTCATTATGAGTGTCAAGAAGGGTTTTACAGCAATGAAGGGAAGTTCTCATACTGCACTGCAAATGAAACTTGGGAACCTGCCACTTTAAGCTGTAAAGGTGAAAAGAGTCTTAAATCTTTCTTAAATTCTTCATTAAGGGGTTTCATGCATGGGAAGTGTGTTTGTGAAGATATAAGACTGTTTCCACAATCTGAAGGAAATGTTTTTTCAAGATCTGATTATTTTCAGAAAAAGAAGAAAATTAAAGGATGTGTTATTGTTTACCTTTTTCTTTAGCGTAGTGACATTTTTTATGCTGGTCCCTGCATTTTTACAGACACTGCAGTGTGTCCTTCTGCCTGTGAGCTGAGGCCTAGAAAACGACTATATTTCTTTAGCATTTCACTTCAGAGTTGGAAGGCATCACCAACCTCTCATGAAAACATCAATTTTCGTGACACCTTGTGAAGTTTTGTCTGAAGGTTTGCTGTAGGTGCAAAAGAGGGCATCATAGCACTCCTCATCTCTGGGTAGTCTTCATAATTTTAAGAACATTTGTGCGTGAACAAACACTTCCTCATCTCTGAAGAGTTAGGTTTCCTATTACTATCTTTAAAATGTGTACTTGCTTTGGTGTTCTAATCATTCATTCTCTGGCAATATTACTGCTTATAAGTGCGAGATTCTTTTTGTGTTCCCGTGAATAGTTAGAAAGCCTTTGTATTAGTTACATGATACTTGAAGTGCTAGCTAACAGAAGCTATACTCTGTGTAGCAATTCTACAGGGGAGAATTGTCATCCTCACTTAGCGAGGAGAGTTCTTTCTTTCTCTGAGATGACAAGAGTCCTCTTTGTTTCCAATTCTTTCCCTTTCTCTTTCTCTCTATTTTTTTTGTTTCTCCGAGAATGGATAGAAATGTAACATTTATGGGAAATGAATAAATTAAAATAAAGGTGCTGAAAGGGTGCTAAAATTAAAATAAGGGTGCTAGTGTGTCTGGAAAAAGCAAAATATTAACTATCACTAGAAATTCAGAAGAAAGAAAAGATAAAACAACTATAAAACAATGCAAGTAACACTTTCCCCTCCCCCCAAAAAATAAATAAAGGACAAGGAATTTGAAAACAAAAAGGAAGTGCCCACAGTCTCAAGTAGTGACTAGAGAACGATTGTGGAATGCAATTCTTGCCAGTTGTTGATATATTTTTTTGTTAATGTTTCTCAGAAGTTGCTTTTTCATGTGTTTTTTTTTAAATTTCTACGATCGAACAGTAGGTCAGGTCAGACTTTCTCAGCATATCTGTTATGGTTAATTGAAATAAAATACATGATACACCAAGAAACAGCCAAAAGTCTGAAATATCAAACTTATTTCCTCCTTGTATTGCAAGCCCTTTTCCTGGTTTTCAGATAAGTCTTCTCTTTCTAAAACCAGCAAGTCTGATTTTTTTTTTTAATACTAGTAAATGTACCTTTAACTAATTCTTCGGTTTTTTTATGTGTATGTATGTGTGTGTGTACTACTCGACTTCTTTGTTTAAGCATTATGTAGATTCTTGCCTTAACAGGAAACTTTTGTATTGTGTGTTGTAACCTTTTCTCTGGCTTTGCATTTTTACAGTTTTTGTACACTTCTAAAAATTTTGCTTTCTAAAGGCAGTTTCTGCTCGTTGGGCTTCCTTCGAGTGTTGCTCATTGCAAATGGCATAGAATCACCTTATCTGATGTAATCTGGTTTGTAAAAGCAGGAGAGTCTAAAAATTCGGAAAGAAAACCAGGGCTTTTCTGTATACTGGCAGCTAGGCTGAGGAGGAAGTCACAGATTTAGCATGCTGTTCTGAGAGAAAGACAGAAAAGTGTCCTTCTGTTTGGAAGCAGATGCTTGGAGTAGCTACAGCACTGTAGCTACTGTCAGTCATAGTGAGAATATTGCAGGGGACCTGAGGAAGTGTTGTATTACTAGAGGAGAAGAGGGTTAGCTGGTGAAGATGAAGAAACACTTACGTGAGTGCAGCTGTCATTGCTCCTGCTGGTTGACTAACAGGCCTATCTTCCTGTTCCTTCATCTCCTCAGGTGTGGACTGTGGGGTTCCACCTTCTGTTTTGAATGCACGTCCAACATCTGTGAGTGGGACCACATACAGAAGTGAAGTTACTTACGACTGTGTCCATGGTTACCTGATGGCAGGCGGCAGTCGCACTGCAGTCTGCAGTGCCCAAGGACAGTGGGATGGCCCTGATTTGGTGTGCAAAGGTAAATAAAATCTGCCATCTGATTTGTTTAGGACATATACTATTTAAGTTGCTCAGTTGGCAGTCTTTTGGCATAGAAAGTTGTCACAGAACAAAAATCATATATTGAACAGGAGGATTTTTTATTTATCTGTGTTGCTAATGAAGTTGCAATCAATTGTTAAAAGTTAACATTCCAAGAACGTAATCCCAATGCATGTCAGGCATTGGGATTACAATGAGATGAAAGAACAGCCTAAGTTGCTGACATTTTTTCCAGTTCAATATCCACTCTACTTTTCTGATACCAGTTGAAGCCACTATCAGAAATCCAACTGTGATTAGTTATTAACATACCTTCAAAATTCATGTATTTGGACAGTTTCCAGTTGCAGATTATGATTGCTCATACATGCTGTTGCTATTTGAGATGAGTCAAGTCTCTTATAATGCTATGATTTGGAAGAATATAGCCTAAAGAGTTTCTTAATAAGATGGAACAGAGCAGTACACTTAAAAAAAAATCTTCTGTTTTTCTTTTTAATCTGGGCTCATATTCTTAATTAGGAGACCTTAGAATAATTACACTCTTTAGTCAGTTTTCACATTTGCACAGCTTCACTTACCTCTTGTAGGGTAAGCAATATCTTTTCAGCTTGATCCAGGATCAAGCTTTCAGTTTATTGCAATCAAATGTAGTAATTTTTTTGAATGCTCCATGTGTATGTTGTAACCACTCTCTACTTTAAGAATGATCCTTAATATTCTTATTCTGTGTCATGGGTCAAAGTTAGAAGGTTTGTTGTGTTACACAAAAATGTACTTCTGCATTTCAGTTTGCTTACAGAATGGCCATGGGCAGGTACCTGGAGCAGCATGTCTGGTCACATACTGTCCTTCTATGAGTTAAGCACATGCTTGCATGTGCATTAGTTATTCCAGGGCTTGTTCTGATGATTTTTAGTAGATACATTAATACTCGTAAATGTTTGGAAAGGTAGGTAGTCATGATGGTGGATGTATTACCCATTGAAATACATACGTTTAAATTTTCCTGTAAAGGTTGTAGAGATCATGATTCTATAAGCTTTGGTTTTTACTTCCTTGCTTTCCTTTTTTTAATAGAATTTCAGAATCACTTTAAATTATTGAATGATTTTAAAAGAATTTGTGTGATCCATATAAGCTTTAATGAGGGTAAGATTTTAATTCTTACAGTGTTTGCTTCTTGTAACTGAAGTGATGTAGAATCTTTTATTTTCATTGTGAATTGAAAAGCAGATTTTACCCTAAATAATACTGTTCCATCTATTTGATCTTCAATTTTTATTCTTTTTGTTCCCTGTTTTTGTTATTCAGCCCTGAAAACCTGAGCAAATGAATTAAATTATTAGTTCATTATCCCAGCTTTCTAATTATCTGTAAAGTGGTTTGTATAATCTATCAAATTTTCTCTCAGAATTGCTCATTCATCTTGTCTGTAGCAGCATCTTTTTTCAAAACTTGAATTAAATCCACTGACAAAGGAACATAACCTTCTTGATGCTGTTCTTTCATGACAGTCCTTGGATCATGTGTCTTTTTTAATGTCTACTGTTGCTGATGGTAGGTAAAATAAAGGAATAAATAGCATGTGAAGGATAAGAGAGTGTTGTGGGAAAATAGACTTTTTCATAAAAATTTAAGATCCTTGTTCTCCATTTCTAATCAGGTCCCTTTATTTTATGGGTCATCTCGTAGGATAAATGCCCCACCCTGCTAGAAAGTCTCCAGCCACAGAATTCTGGATTCTGATGAACTAGTCTAACTTCTAGAAATCTCTAAGAAGTGGAAAAAAATGAAGTGTAACTTGCTGGGACAGTCCATCCCACTATCTTTAATACTTTGATATGTCTCGCCTGTTTTCATTTCAAGGTTTTGTTTTCCTGTTTTTCTCTGTTCTAGAAATAGACTGTGGCAAACCTTTGCTGATTCCACACACAACAATGACCTGGGACAATTCTACCACTCTGTGGAGTAGAGTGTACTATCACTGCATAGAAGGATATTATTTCAGTGGAGACAGGAATTTTTCGGAATGCACAATAGATCAGTCATGGGAAAATATTACATATGTATGTAAAGGTAAGTATTACCATACAAAGTTGCTGTTTAAATTGCAATTTTATTAGTTTGTCGTTCCTATTCTGAAGTTAGGAGCAGGAGGAAGAATGAAGGGAAGATATCCCCTTCAAATTTATGATGTAGGGAATGTGGTGGTACTTTTGGATGGAAAGGTCACAGAAGAGTGTGTTAACAATACCGCATCTTCTACTGGATGCCACAGAACTTTCTATAGCTGTCTTGCTTTTTATCTCAAACAGGAAGAGACTAATGAGACTGGAGTTTCATTGCTTCACTGAGGGCCTTCAGCTTTAGAAGCCCATGGAGTGTCATGGGAGGGGCAGAAGGCATTTAACAATATTTTCTTGTGAATCTAATGCTGTAAAGTGCACTCCAGTGAAAGTAGTGGCAATTGAATTTCAAGCCCTTTATCTCTCTCTCTCTCTCTCCTTATCTCCCTCTCTCCCTCTCTCTCTCTCTCTCTCCCCCCCCCACCCTTTGTTTTTGTTCTTTTCTTGTAATAACCAAAGCAAAATTTGTTCATGGTTGCCTTTCCAGCCTACATCTAGTTGTCTGAACTTCATTCCAGAATTATTTTCTTATTAAAGAATGAGTCCGGAGAAGGGAGGTGTGTAATAAAGATGTTGTCACACTGTGTGCTTGGAAACAGGATGTACTGACATTTTATTTACAGCGACAACTCACAGATGTTTTGGAATGTGACTGTTGTCCTCTTTAGTGTTCTTCTGTGTCCTAAAAGGGAGTTGTCTACCACTGTCTATCTCTAGTTCATAAGTAGCAATGCTGTCTTTTGCAGAAGATAACGTTCATTTAGCTTTGAAACATCTTCATGGTTTTCAAAAGGACTAGAAATGTGTCCTTGACTGCTGCCACTTCACTTCATGCAGAGTTACTGCATGAGGCCTCTCTTCTCTCATTTGACTTCTTGAGCATCTACGGTGAATGTAAAGCACGTGACATCAAGTAAAATGAGTAAGCAGAAAAGCAGTTCTCTCAGCTGTTAAAGTGTCCAAGTGAAAATGGAACTGCTGTTTTTAGAAGTCATGATTCATATTTCATCCAGGAAACTCACATGACTGTATTTTATGAATTGATTTTGAAGCCAGCATTGTGTAGAGTGACTAAGTTAGTCAGGTCTGTCAGTCTTTGCTGTGCCAAGAATTGTCTTGAGCGCTCTGGAGCTTTGAAGGGCCTGACCCTGCAGACTGCACTCATAGGATTACTATGGATTTCAGCAAGAGCTTTTTCAGTTTCCAGCTCTAGCTGCTGGATCAGAGGGCCAAAAAAGTCAGTTATAGTCAAATAAAACAGTAAGGAAGAGTTACAAAAATAGCCTAACTAGTCCAGACTTCTTTAAAAAAAAAAAATCAACAAGAAATTGCTACAAAATCTTGCATCTTCTTGACTTCTACATTTTTCATATTCACTAGAGGTAACAAATTGCTTTAAAATTAAATTAAATTTCTGTTTGTGCAGTGATGCCTTTGACATTTACGTGCTCTTAATGGCGTGTAAGAGTAACACTCATTAAAATGAGCGTAAGTTATGTACCATTCCAAAATAATTTATGATAGACATTGGAAAACCAATTGTCCTTTCATCCTGCCTGAAAAGTTCCATTAGAAATAAGGCAGTTAAGAGAACTTCAGCAGGAAATCCTCTTTGACAATTAATTTCTTCATTTCTTAATAAGTAATTGCTATGGATGCCTTTTGTTTGCATTGTTTGGCGCATTGTCTGGATGTATGGTAAATGTATGTGTGTGTGTGTGTGTGTGTGTGTGTGTGTGTGTGTGTACAAGTACTTTTCTAAGTAGCTAGTTTAAACACAGAAAAATGTCTTTAAAAAGTTAATTTTACTCATGATGCTGATTTGGATTAAGCCATCAGTAAGGTAAAGCAATAGTAAGCTGGATTGCAGTTGTTACCAACCTCTGATTTATACACATAAAATGAGGCAATTGAAGTGCAGAGAACGGACCAGCAATTAAAATACCTGCTGTCTAGTGCACTTAGCATGTAAGCCTAGACATCTTGTGTAGGTGGTCTGCACAGAGCTTCTTTCCCTGTGGAGTGGAAGTTCTTGGTTTCCCAGAATCTCAGAACAGTTAGTGTTGGAAGGACCTCTGGATATCATCCAATCCAATCTCCCTGCCAAGGCAGGGTCATCCAGAGCAGGTGACACAGGAACACATCCAAGTGGGTTTGGAATGTCTTCATGCTTCCCTGAGCAGCCTGTTCCAGTGCTCTGCCACCCTCAGTGTAAAGAAGTTCTTCCTCATGTTCAGCTGGAACTTCTTGTGTTAGTTTAATGGCCATTGATCCTCATTCTGTCTCTGGGCACCGCTGGAAAGAGTCTGGCACCATCCTCTTGGCACCTGTCTTTGAGATATTTTCATTTATTTCATTGCAGAAATGTGGTCTGATTAGTAGCAGATGCGTGGGGATAGATGGGGAAAGCTCTGTAAATGAACTTGCATGTGTGGATTCTCTTTTAGCTACTTGCTGAAGATAAATGTCAGAGTGGAGCTGATTCTATCTGCTTTCTGGTAAAAAAGTTTATATCTTTGAATTTCTTGACATAATTCTCCCTCCAGTACTCACTAGTGCTGTTGAAATACTTTGCATTTTTTTAGCATTTTACCATTTGTGTTGTGTTTACCAGCACCTGTCTTTCCTGACTGCCAGTATTTGCATCTCTCTGTCCTCTCCCAAATCTGCCTTTTTCTCTTTGACTCATCCAGGATTTTTTTTTCACCTTTCACCTCTGGTCTCCAGGTATTTTATTTGCATGTTGTTTCTAGGACACTTTCTGTTGGCATGGGAAAAAGATTGTGATGGTAGCCTGAAGGTCAGTGGGGTAGCAGTGAACTTCACTCTCCTTGGTTAATAACAAATTAAAATTTATCGTGCTGAGATATAGGCAAATGGATGATCTTTGCATCTGCCATCTTACTTGTGAGTTTGAGTGTAAGCTGTTGATCAAAATCAGATACATTTAAGACCTGGGTGCTACTGTCTGCTACTGTGTGTTTCACAAACCGAGTTCCCAAGCTCTGTAAGTCACTGGCAGTGTTAGATTTCACAATAGAATGAATGTTTCTCCCACAGTAGAAGGAACCTGTCTCCCTCTAGTTGCAGAATATTTTTTTCAGAGAAATCTTTGTGCTGTTATTGGATGCTCTGTTTATGCTACTGGGATTGATGTTAAACCAAGCCCTTTCTGTATATTCAGTTGTCCAAACAAAGATTGTGTGATCAGTAAGAGTAAAGGAGAAGAAACAGTCTCCTCAGAAAGCTGAAGACTTTGTTGTGGTAATTGCTCTGTACAGGTTTTCATGCTTTTTCACTCACATACATTTAAAGTGGAAACTTTTGAGAAAAGGTCTGTCAGCTATTCTGTGAATTTATGGTCGTTGCCCGGTGGCCTTGTCCTCGAAGTTTAGAAAGCATAACAAAAAATGTTGTTTACAGAAATAAAATGTATTTACAGAAAAAAATGCTACTAGTAATTCCTTTTGTTGTTTGCTGCTTTGTTTTCCTTTTTTTTAAGCTGTATTTTATAAACCCATAAGTTAAGTTGCAGATTTTCTTGCTAAGGAGTCTTCCAGATTGCTCCCTCTCTTGTCCCCCCCTGCCTCCTTGTTATGCATTTTAATTCAGATCTCATGGATATGGAAATATTTTCCATCTGTGAGTCCTTCTTGCTATCCACTCTTTTAATAAAACTGTGTCTGATTTAAAGAATATAACAACTGAACATAATCTTTTGCTTTGTGTTGGTACAGAAGCCTTAGAGTGCAGAGTTTGGGGCAGTACTGTGAAGCAGATAACAATAAGTAGCACTTAAATAAAGTTAATCACACAGCTATTGTAAGAAATTTGTTTTGGAGGACACGCAGATTAATCTCTCTCTTCTGTCCTGGAAACATGGAAGCTTTCAACAGCATTTCCATATGCAATGAATGTGGAATGGAGTTAAAATTAGATGGGAGATGAACTGGTCTAGTGAGTGAGGCATCTATTTGTTGAGTGTATGGAGAGGGAGATAGAACTGTTAGAGAACAGTTTTATGGCTCTTCTAATAATAAAATAAAAAAAAAAAGGAAAAGTACTGCAGAATACATTAACGGTTACATTGTAGTTCTAAATAGCTGCCTAAGTATGGAATGCTAGAAACTCTTAATGTATTGATTTATTTTAGTGCCAGCTTGATGCCCACATGATACAAGGGGGCCCCTGTGAGATGGTAATGAAGTTTATGTACAGAGGAAGAGTGCCCTGACCTGTGCTTGCTTTAACAGCAGAACAATACACTATTTTGTGAATGTTCCCTGAAGTATCTACCAATGCTGTCCTATAAATACCTTTCAATTTTTCATCAGCTAGTAAGTGTTTTTCAGCTTAGATTCTATATCAGGTTGGGTTTGTATGACCTTGGTCATGTAGTGAATTTAATAAGAGAATATCGTAGTAGGACAAAGGAATGACAATTTGAAGGCTAGTGAAGGAAAGGAGTAAGTATGTTCACTGGATATCTGAGTTGTGACCAGAAGGAGCTTTGTTCTTAGCTATGTGAGAATGTTATCTTGTCATGTGAGAGCAACTGCACTGTGTCTAACGACAGCAGTGAGAGAGCTGCTGGAAAAAAGCGTGGATGAGCTGACCTTCCTAGCTGTGTTTTGTCTCTGAGAAAGCCTGCTCCTCTAAGTGTGTAAATTAACAGAGGTGTGTTGTGGGATGTATCTCTGGTTGCTACAGCTGTACTTCCTACATGCTTGGTTCTGTGGGCTCTGTTGTTTTAACACAGTGTTTGTTTTGAAAAGTGTTCTGCTGTGTTATTTAATTTTATTTATTCCACAAGAAGAAAAAATTGCCAACACCTTTTAAAAACCAACTCAAGTAAATAATGAACCAAAACATTCATTCAGCTACAAATAAACTGTTTTCCAGTCTAACACAGAAGCTTTCTTAAAAGTTCTTTGGGTCAGTTTATGTAATGCTGGCTGTATGGTTAAAGAGTTCACAGTCTTTAGCTCAGGACATGCTTCTTCAGTTAGCCTGTTATTTTAAGTTTAGGAGCCAACTCTTAGTTAAGAGAAAGCCTTCTACCTAATATGTGCTTACCTTCTTTGGTTTTTTCCTGTTCAGACAAAAAAGCAAAGCAAAAAAACCCCAAGGCCAAATCACAGAAAAAGTAAGAATAAGCAATCGCTCCAAACATAAGATTTGCATGGGAAGTAATGATTTTTTTTTCTGTGTTCATATTTTTGGTCACAGAGGAGGAATTATTTAGTAATTTATCCATATTCAATGAAACATGCGTGAGGTGGCAAAGGAAAACCGGAAGACTGGGAGTGCAGGAAACATACACAGTAAGTAGTAATGGAAGTATTTGAGATTGGGAGTAACTTTGTCCTGTTTATATCTGCTGATTTAGTGTGGATATTTTTTTGGTGGGTTTTGTTTGTATGGCAGTTTGTCTTGATCTTCCCAGTGGAACACCTAAAAACCTGGAGGTGACTGGCTGGGTTAGGAAAGAAGAAAGTTCCTTTTCTAAAGGTAGGTGAAAAACCTAGGGTT
>VWZV01013897.1:98660-131284 GCA_013397155.1 Irena cyanogastra | reverse complement strand
CCCGGCGGATCCAGCCTCTCTGCTCAGTTCCAGCCCCTCACTCCCCGGCGGATCCAGCCCCTCACTCCCCGGCGGATCCAGCCTCTCTGCTCAGCTCCAGTCCCTCACTCCCGGCGGATCCAGCCTCTCTGCTCAGTTCCAGCCCCACGCTCCGGCCCTGCCTCGGTCCCTCCCGCGGGGCCGGGCCCGGCGCTCCCCGCCCACCCTCGGGGCGGCCCGAGCGGCGCTTCCCGGCCCGCGGAAGTGATCCCGGGCAGGGCAGCCGGGAGGAAGCGGAGCTGTCGTTCGGCGGTGTTCCCCTGAGGAGGCGGCGATCGCGGGCAGAAGCGATCCGGGAGGCAGCGGCGATCCCCGGCGAAGGCGATCCGGGAGGCAGCGGCGGTCCCGGGCGGCCCCACCATGAAGCTCATCATCCTGGAGAATTACTCTCAGGCCAGCGAGTGGGCGGCCAAGTACATCCGCAACCGCATCGTGCAGTTCGGGCCCGGCCCCGGGCGCTTCTTCACGCTGGGGCTGCCCACAGGTGGGTGCCGGGGGGCGGCCGGGCCGGGGCCGAGCGCGGGCCCTGCCCCGGCTGAGGCGGCCGCTCCCCGCAGGCAGCACCCCCCTGGGCTGCTACAGCAAACTGGTGGAGTACTACCGCAACGGGGACCTCTCCTTCAAGTACGTGAAGACCTTCAACATGGACGAGTACGTGGGTGAGTGCCGCAGCCACCTGTCCTGTCGCCTTTGTCCCTGCCCGGGAGCTGCTGGGCCCTTACCGCGGTGAGGCTGGCGGTGCCCGAAATCTGCCAGTCCAGGTAAGATGGACAACATTTCACAGAGTTACGGCATCAGTTGGGATGGAAAAGAGCTCTGAGACCATCAGGTCCAACCTGTGACCCCACATCACCGTGTCAGCTGAACCGTGGCGCTGGTGCCACATCTAGTGTTTCCTTAAGCACCTCCAGGGAATTAGCAAAGGGAGGAAATTTGAAAACATATGGACAAAACTGGACAGTGGGTGTTGCCCAGTGTTGCACACACTATTACAGACACTGCTGTCTGTTAGCTGCACTCAGGTACTGACCAGGCAAGGAACAGCTTACCACTGCAGGCTCAGTGTGCAGCATTAATTCCACCTTTGCTCTGGGACTAAACAAAGACCAATGTGTTCCCTGAGTGCCCTCTGGTATCTCCTGCTGAGACAGCAAAGAACTGCCGTTTCTGAAGTCATGGTGAAACCGTCTCCTCAGAAGAAATAGATCCAAAGGTGAAAAAACATACAAGATAAATATTTGCTAATACTAATTTTATCCTGGTCAAGAGGGTTTTTTCCTGTGAATAATCCCAGTCAAGCGGCATTAGGGAATAAGCAGTCCAGTGTGGATTTACAGCATTCAAGGAGGTTAAGTATGCATAATTATATAATAATTATTATTTCCCAGGCTTCTGCAGAGTTTTTTTAAATAATTCTTACTAATATGAAATGGGAAAAGGGCTGAAAAGGTACTGACAGATGAGGCACAGCACACACCTGCTTTTTGAACATCTGTTGTATGTTAATATGGGCATGTGTCTTACAAGAGCTGATTTTAATTCTGGTATTTAGGGAAGTAAAAACAACTCTGAAAGCTGAGGGCGTGACAAAGGAGAGAGGAGTGTCCTGTCACCAAAGCCACTGCAGGGATGTGGAAGTGCTTTGTTATTGGTGATAATGTTCCAGCTGGCCTCTGTCCTGCCTGTTCTGTTACCAGGTCTCCCGAGGGATCACCCAGAAAGTTACCATTCCTTCATGTGGAATAACTTCTTCAAGCACATTGACATCTCAGCAGAAAACGTCCACATCTTGGATGGAAACGCCCCTGATCTCCAGGCAGAGTGTGATGCATTTGAGGAGAAAATCAAAGCAGCTGGAGGCATCGAGCTCTTTGTTGGAGGTGAGAACCCGAGAGCAGCAGCCTCTAAACCTTGTCCCAAAGCTGTGCCCGTCCTCCCCAGCTCTCATTTATTGTCAGGATTGTTCATTTGCAGTGCATTTGCAGTGAAATCCACCCCACAGCCCATGATGGCCTTGTGCACTGCTGTGTCCTGGCAGCTTTGTCTCCCCATGTACCATTCCCAGCTTTAGGTCTTTCAGTGCAGTCAGTGAATTGTTCAGGAAATGTTAGCAGGAGAGATGGGAAGGGCTAGAACTGTACAAATGTGAAGTGTTTATCAATTGTCAGCGGCAACAGGAAACTGCTGGGAGTAGCTTTTCCCACACAAGCTCTTCCCATCAGTTTGCCATAGAGTTCTGCCACCTACTTTGCTTTGTTGTCCCAGCACAATCAGGGAATTGTCTGGTGGCTTCTGAGGGGGCTCTTGCTGCTGTTCCTAGCAGACACGAATCTGAGCTGAAGCAGAGGAATGGCAGGGGTTTTCTCAGCTCTGTGTTCCCGGGAGCAGTGCCTGTGCTTCTCCTGGCAGAGCTGCTGGCTCTGCTGCCACAGGTGACCCTGTGCTCACGCTGTCCCTGTCCCAGGTATCGGCCCCGACGGTCACATCGCCTTCAACGAGCCGGGATCCAGTCTAGTGTCCAGGACACGAGTGAAGACCTTGGCCATGGACACCATCCTGGCCAATGCCAGGTTCTTTGATGGTGACCTCTCCAAAGTGCCCACCATGGCTTTGACAGTTGGAGTAGGCACTGTCATGGATGCCAGAGAGGTGAGGAAATAAGAAGGGGCTTCCTGCAGTCCCTCTGGAGCAGCCAAAGTTATCCTGTTAGGGAGCAGCCACGTGTCCCCTGGTGTGTGGCATTCCTGCCACAGAATGCCTGATCCTCCTGTCCTCTCGCATCCTGCAACACCGTGGAGAGGCTCTTGCTCTATCTCTGCTGGCACTTGTGTTTGTGTAACCCTGCAGCAGCAGGGAGCAGCAGCAGCTGTTCCCCCCAGGAGCCAGGAAGGTTTGGGAGGTTTGGAAGGTTTGGATTCCTTTGGTTAGGAATGTCACCTGGAGAGTAACTGCAGAAGTCAGGTTGAGTTGATGTCACACCAGCAGGTCATGAAAACTGTGTGGGACCACTTTTACTGGAGTCTATTCCTTGATCTATACTTGTTAAATCTCAGTGCACAGGTGCCCAGAGGATCATTGCAGTGACCCACCAGGCTGTGATTTCATTGAGAGCTGAAGCAGTCAGAGCAGCAGCAGCACAGAGAAGTGGCTGTGGGGAGGGTGACAGCAGTGTCCCCATTGTCAGCTTGGCAGGGTGTGGTTGGGCTCTCCTGACTGCCCCTCTCTGTGTCTGGGGGTGCAGGTGATGATCCTGATCACAGGAGCCCACAAAGCCTTTGCTTTGTACAAAGCCATCGAGGATGGTGTCAACCACATGTGGACGGTGTCGGCCTTCCAGCAGCACCCCAACACCCTGTTCGTGTGCGACGAGGACGCCACGCTGGAACTCAAAGTCAAAACAGTGAAATACTTCAAAGGTGAATGTTTGACCAGCCAGGCAGCTGTTTTGTTACATTTTTAGGAGCCACAAGCCATGCTTTGCATGTTGCTATATAATTAAGTCCCAAAGGAGTATATTCCTTATATATACCACAGTAGTACGTGTGAAGGTAAATGCTTAATGCTTGGTGTGGGAGCAAAGGCACGAGGACCACAGTAATGTCTAATTCCATTAGCATCCACTGAAGGAGAACTTTCCTTTATTATGTCTAATTAAATTGCCTTTTGACTCTCTCCATCAGGTTTAATGCTGGTTCACAACAAGCTTGTGGAGCCTTTGTACAGCATGAAGGAAATGGGAGCGGAGAGGAGCCAGTCCAAGAAGCCATACAGTGATTAATGTGCTGGGCCAGTGCTGAACCAGCTGCTGAAAACAGCTGGGAGAAAAGGGAATTGCTGCAGAAACTGATCTCATATTTGTTCTTAAATTAGCAGAATGATCGTATGGTTCCTTCTCTCCACTAAAGAGACAGATACCAAACACCTGCCTTAATTAACCAAAGGAGGATGGGATCCAGTGTTCTGTGCTCCACAAACTTCTGCCACCAACTCATTCTCTGAAGGAAATGAAGAATGAATTGTTTGACCTGTGAACTGACTGTAATCACAAACTGAAGGCTGCCTAACTGAAATGTGAGGATAAATGACAGTACAATGTTGCAGAAACAAGTGGGTGATAACTTTGGGGTGTATTCGTTGCAATTAGGACAAGTATGTCATGTTATTCCTTCCTCCTCCATGAAACACTCTTACGTTAGAATCCTGGAAAAGAGGATTGTCCAGCTGGAGAAGGGAAAGCTCAGAGCAGCACCCACAGCCACGAGAGGGCAGCGAGAAGATGGAGCCGGGGGAAGATGAGAAGGGACAGTGGGGTGTGAGTGGAGACACTGTGCTCATGCTGGAGAGGATAAAACCCCACTGTGGGAGCAGCCAAGCAGTGGGACAGGATCCCCACGGCTCTGCTGGCTCCCTCCTTAGGAGGCTGCCAAGACCTGACTGGATAAAGCCCTGGCTGTGCCCTGCTTTGAGCCACATGTTGGACTTGAGACCTCTCAGCAGAAGAGGCTCCAGCAGCATTCCCCACACGGGGTCCAGGGCGCAGCTCAGGCACCTGAGGATGTCACTGTTGTCACACACAAAGCCCTTGTTCACGTTCAGGCCCAGGTATGATTTGCTATGCCTGGTGCTCTTTCTTCTCCAGAATTTTCCATTTCTCTGAGGAAATGCCAAACCAGCCCCAAAGGAAACACTCTGTACCTACTGGCTTCAGCCTCTGTTTAATTACAGACACCCCATACAGGCAGACAACAGCCAAAAGCCCACCAATTCTGAAATGTGATTCCTGGGATTTCTGTCCAATGCTCTCACACAAGGGGCAAGAAAACTGGGCAACATTTATTTTCTTTATACAGAAGTTTTGTAAGTTGTTGATCTGTAATGTAACCTTCTTCACTAAATGTCTTTAATTTTTTTAAATAGTGACATTTGACTGTATCTGGTGCTCCGTCTCAGTGTGCTCACAGTACCAAAGCTGTCCTGGAGGCAGTTTGGTGGCAAGAGCTCCTGCTGCTCCCCCCTGCCTTGCCCAGGGTCTGCTGGCAGGTTTTCCTCTGAGGGAAAAGCAGGGGGGCCCTTGGGGTGGGAGGGCACTTTGCATGCATTAAATCCCATGAGCAGAACACATCCTGTGCCATTCCCAGGAGCACCTGGACACACCTGTGCTGCCAAATCCATGCCAGAAGGAAGACAAACAGGGACACTGTGTTTACCATCTTAAAGTGAACTTAGTGCATGTGAAAGGTGCAGGAAAAACAACTCAAACCATACACAACATACACTTTTCCTACACACTGACCTAGAGATTCAGCTGAGGTGAGATTTGCTCTTCCTTTCATCTTTTTAATCTCTGTGCCAGTTCCAACAGTGCAGTCTCCTCCTCTGCACAGGGAACTGAAGCATGTTTTGGCCACACATGCCAGGATAAATTTATTAACTCTCAGTCAGAACTGAGTGAGCTGTGATCACCCCGAGTTCCTGAGGAGTCTCAGCTCCAGAGCTTTCCATCCAGGCCCTGCTGCTCTTGAACAGAGCACATGCAGCTTTAGTTTCCAAATAAACTTTTAAACTGTTCTGCAAGTGGAAAAACTTGTAAAAAATCAGTGTTTGCCTCCAGTAATCACCTTCATACTCTCAAAACCACTTGCTGAGATTTTAGGGGAAACATTTTGGTTTCTGAAATAATTAGAAGTGCAAAACTAGTGGAAATAAAGGATCTAGTCCAGAAGCAAAAGTATCAACCATCAAATTTCTTATATGAAGAGTTAATAAAAAATAAATTACTTCATCAACTGAGAACACAAGGTAATTGTCAGTATCTTGAAGAATTCAAGTTCATCTCTTCCTGATACTTTTCACCCTCTCACTGGTCACATCCTCAGCTCACTGCCTTGGCACTCATCCCTGCCAAAACAAGGACAGGCAACGTGAGGGAATCCAACAGCAACACAGGGAGTCACCAACCTCACAGAAATCCCTGGAGATGGCTGTTGGTCGTTTTCTGCCCAAGCTCTCAGGGATGCAAAGGCTCAGGCACAGCAGCCAGCGAGAAGGGTTGGGGATAATCAGCTTTAATGGCATTAGAAAGTACCAGTGACAGAACCAGGAGCTGCTTTTCAGAGAAACACATCAGGAAACTCATAAAAGCAACACACTTTGTTGCTGAATACAGAAGAAATTTTCTGCATTGTATCAGAAAACTCCCCCAGTCCAAGCAGCTCCAGAGAGAACACCACAGCTCCAACCAAACCACCCCAAACCCCACAATATTCACAATCCCAGGGTCAGTCTCCCTATAGAAAACCCCCAAAATACTTCCAGGATTTGAGGCTTCAGTTTCGTCTGCGGGATTTTAAAAAAGGGGCACCTCCTGGTATATATTTTTCCAATGGTTTTCCGACTTCTTTAATAATGGACATGTTTGTTTGGGCATTCCATGATGATCCTGGCCCCAGGATGGGGAAAAGGTCTCCTTTGGTTTTGGCAACAGGCTCTGAGGTGTGAGTGTGCTGCAGTGCAGGGCAGTTACCACTCTTCTGTCACACAGTGGAAGTGAAAAGCAAACAAAGGACACACAAAAAGCATCTGTCTCTGGTTTGTTCACCTTTTGGTGCTGGAGGAAGCTACTGATCATCATTTCCCACTTCCCAGAACTCCCCATCGTCGATGTGCATGGCTTGAAACAATCTGCAAGACAGAAAATCAGTGATACCAGGGTGTGAAAAAAGTCCAATATGTTAAAAAGTATCAGCCTAAATGCAACAACAGTACAGCAAGTTCCCTTGGTATTTTCAGAATCACAAACCACCATCCATGCCCTGTGGAAGAGGCAGGAGAGGCTGCCATTGTCCCTCTCCTGTGACCTGCCTGTCACCCTGTCCCTTGGCTCTCCCCCAAGGGAATGTGAGGCTCTGTGGCTCTTTAAAGCAGCTCTTCCCCAAATCCTAGAGCTGCTCCTGAGCATTGGCAGGGAAACACTTCCCTGCAGGCTGTGGCAGCACAGAAGGGGTGAGGTCATCACCTGACCAAAAAACCTCAGGAATAGGCTCAGAAGACTCCTCCAGAATTTTAAAACCAAAGTTGTTAAAAAGCAAAACCATATTCTGAATCACTCCTGATTTTTACTGTTGGTGCAAATATTTGAGAGGAGAAACTGTGCCTTAAACTACAAACGTCAGGTAAGAATCTGGGAGAGACTGTAAGGAAAAGTAGCAACTAGGTGTTGCAGCAGTGGATGGGTCCCTGAGGCACTGACCTGTTGAAGCAGGGGGACGCGGGGTCGTTGAAATGCCGGTAGGGGTTGGCCCGGGACAGGGAGCCCATGCAGAGCCAGCAGAAGTACTGCATGCACCCTGTGCAGGTCATCTTGTTACAGCCATCCAGTTTCTGGGGAAAAAACCAAGAAATGGTGGTAACAGAACCCCCCTGTGGCAGGCTTCAGTCCCTCTCTGCCAGCAGCCCTCAGAACCACAGCAGTCAGTGAGCACACCCCCCTGGCTCCACCACACACTGGTATTTTCACTGGGAGCTGGGATCCCAGCACTGGAAATTGGTGATAATACTAAAAATACTGGTAGTATTTTTCTGAGGCTGGATTGATTTCCTGGCTCTAGTGGGAACCAGAGGTAGCCTGAAACATCAGGAAAACAAAAGGATTCATAGAGATCCAGAGTCAGCCTGGATCTGTTTAGTGTGGGAGCCTGACCACCAGTCACTGTTTGTACTCCAGTCCTTGGGATCCACAAAGAGCACCTCACCTCCTTCTCCATGCCACACAGAAATGAAAAGTTCTCTTAGTATTTCCTAGAGATTTCCTCTCCCTAGAGGCTCCAACACACCCAGAACTGCCTCCTTGTGGGTCATTTTCTGTTCCATGACTCCCCAGCCTTTCCCTCCTCACTCACCTCGATGTGGGTCCCACAGCAAGGACAAGACTTGGAGTTCTTCTCCAGCCATTCCTTACTCTCCATCTCCTCCAGGGCTTTCTGAATCACTCTCTTGCCGTAGCGTTGTTCCAAAAATCTTTTATTTGCCTCATCTGCTTCTAAATATTCATTCCTCAAATCCATTAATTTCTCTGGGGGGCAAAATCAAACCAAACCAGACAGCTTTTGTAAGATATTAGATATAGAAGTCCAGCTAATTGCAGCATAAAGATCCTCAAAGAACAGTAACATAATGAATTAAAAAGCAAGAAAACTATTATAATACATAAAATGATAATATTAAAACCACTCTGCCCCAAAATTCAGCAGTTTTAAACTGTTTTATTATAAAAGAGATCTGTTGATGGAATTAGAACAATGTAAAATAAACTAAAAATGGAAATATCTTTTTCTGACTATATATTTAATGAAATTCTGTCACAGGATTTTAAGGCCAGAGAGAGAAGTCTCCACCTGATTCCAGTATTAACTCTGACAATACAAAGTAGTGAAAGTATAAAGGAATTCTTCCCCTGCTACAGCCTCTCAGCATTTGACCATCAGCAGTTTAGGGAGCTCCTGAGCTGAGGAGTCTCACCAAAGGAATATTTAATTGCCAGCAACAGCCCTCCTCCAAATGAATGCACCTTTCAGAAAGCTCAGGGCAAGGAGCTCCCTTGCTCAACTTCGGACTTTTCCACCCAAGATTCAGCTGTGTGTGGTGTGACCGTGGAGCCCAGGGGGAGGTGACTCACCTGCAGTGACCTTGCAGGGGGACACCCCGTGGTAAGTCATCTTGCAGAGGGTGCAGAAGGCGTAGTTGCAGCAGGAGCAGATGCCCATGGTGCAGCCGGGCTCCTGCATCACGGGGGTCTGGCAGCCGGGCCGGGGGCAATAAACCACGTCAGCCATCAGGTCCAGGCTGGACTGCAGCAGCAGGCGGTCGTAGCGGGCAAACAGCTCCTCCCCAACCAGCTCCTTCACCTGCAAACACAGCCCGTGCAGGCAACAAACCCTTCAGGCCCTGGCACAGGAGCCCAGAGCAGCTGGGGCTGCCCCTGGATCCCTGGCAGTGCCCAAGGCCAGGCTGGACAGGGCTTGGAGCAGCCTGGGACAGGGGAAGGTGGCCCTGTCCATGGCACTGGATGAGCTTTAAGGTCCCTTCCAACCCAAACCAGTCTGGGATTCCCTGATTCCTTGCACCTGTAATTCTGAGCCTGCTGCAGCAACAAACAGCAAGTCAGTGCCAAGGTATCAACAGCTGGGATGAATCCACTTTAGATTCTCCAACAGGTCACAGGGGGTCAAGGATCTGCTCCCGGGAACAGAGACAGGAGGAGAGGGAACGGCCTCAGGCTGGGCCAGGGCAGGCTCAGCTTGGATATCAGGAGGAATTTCCTCATGGAAAGGGTGCTCAGGCCTTGGCAGGGGCTGCCCAGGGAGCTTTGGAGTGCCCAAGGATGTGGCACTTCATGACATGGTTTAGTGGCATGGTGGGACTGGGTCAAAGGCTGAACTTGGTGACCTTGGAGGTCTTTTCTGACCTAAATGACTCTGTGATTGCCAATGTCCAGCACGCAGAGCCACAGCCAGGCCCTGAACTCGGGCTGGGTTCCAGAGCTCCACAGAATCTCCTGCACGGGAATTACCTGGCCTGGGGTGGCGACAGAAGAACACTTGGGCTCGGGGCAGTTGAGGCAGTGCACCTGTCCATCCCTGATCTGGATTTCAAAGTAGTCCTTGAGGCAGGCCTTGCAGTACACGTGGCTGCACTCGGTGAAGTGCATGCACTCGCTGCCCAGCTTCTCACAGAAGCAGATACTGCACAAGTACATCTTACTGTTAAAGCACTTCCTCCTCTGGGCCTGGTCGAAGTCCAAGATCTCCCTGATCAGACTGGACAAGGACTCCACATCCTGCACGGCCCTGGCATCCACGATTTCCTCCTCAGCTGTGGCAGAGCCTGTGGCACCCCCACAGTCCTTCCCAGCCTCGAGGGGCCCCCCTGGTGTCCGGTCCTGAGGGCACATTTTCAGCTCGTATGGCGATGAAATGTTCAGGTAATTCAATGTTTCCTCCTTCAGAAACTGCATCCAGGCAAACAGGACCACACAGCCCCGGTTCTCTTCCCACACATTGTCCAAGTGCTTGCAAAGAGCGCTGAGCTGGGAAAGAACAAAGAATTCCTGATTTCAGTAAGTTTGTAACTCCTTACTGGGCTCCTCCCCTCATGCAGTCCTTAGTGCAAACTTTGATTTCAGACTCAGCAGCTTTTATGCTGAATAAGATAGTTCTCACAGATGCAAGCTTTCCTTCCTCGGAACAGTAATCAAATGAAAAGCAGCAAGAGACAAAAGAAGAGCCAACTGAGGAGCAACGTCACTGGTTTTTTACGTTGCTTAACTGTTAATTATTAACTTACTCAGCAGTCAAAATGTAAAAAATCCCCTGCAAACCTGGGCCTGGGAGAGCCATTTCCCACTGAGGGTGAACACGGGCGGGGAGGTCGATGGGTAGTCAGGTGGGAGCTCGAAATTCAGCACCAGGGGAGGCAGGAAGCACACGGAGTACTCGAAGCCACTGCTCTGGAGGCTCTCTGTGGAACTGCCTGAGCCAGGCCCACCGAGGCAGTGGGAGAAAGAACAGAAAAATGAAAACTAACCCACTGTTGCTGTTTCTGACAGCACCCGATGTAATGTCTGTTAATTTGATCTATTACTGGGGTTAAAACTACTTGTTCCACCCTAAATAACAAAACTCTCAGTGCAGTAAAATGTCGCAGGGTTGGAAGTCTGTGATTACAGCAGTTAAACAGCAGCTCTCTGAAATGTCAGATCCTGCACAAACCAGGAGCCTGGAAACACGTATCCTCGGGGGAATAAAAACCCAATAAATGAACTTAATTATTCTGAAGAAGTGCTATTACTCATCTGTGATTTTACAGTTTACTGAGGATGTTCTGTGTATGAGGATTAAACTGCTCCAACACAATCCCCAACAGCAAAGGGTGAGCCACAGCTTTGTCCAGTCACTGTTCCCTCAGGTCAATCCCCAACAACCACCTGAGCTTGGTAAAGCCTCCCTTGGGATAACACAAAACATCTCAACTCACCCCTCACAAAAATTTTGAAGTCCTGAGGCAACTCCAGACAAATTCTTGTTTCTCCTCCTTGGGCAGATTCTGCTCTCTTAAACTCATCCTCATCATAGATGCTGGCCAGAGCCAGCAGCTCGTCCTCCTGAGCCTCCTTGTCCTCTGAAGACATTTAACTTTTCTGTACAGTTGCCACCACTCTGCAACATCAACCAAGTTAATGCATCCAATTCAAATTATCAATTTGAGGCAGCTATTTTATAGCATAGTAAGCAGGTAACCAATCTAAAACTATGTGAAATATAATTAAGGTATTTTACAGGTTGAAAAAAATATTGGTAGCTTTGTAAAATTAAAAAAAAACCCAACAGAATATTGAAAAGTCAGAAAACAAACTGTGTGTTATTAGGTAAAGACAGCTGTGAGGGGGGAAATAATGAAATATGGAGATGACACAGGTGACACAGGGACATTTCACTGATATTTGGAAGAAAACAGACCCCCCCAAAAAACACAGGAGAAATTAATTAGTAACAGCAGCTCTGGTTCAGTGCTCTAATGCAAACAGGGAAAGAGTCCCATTTGCGACTGAAAATATCAGAAAAATGTTCAAATCCCGCACAGGCATCTTGTAGATGCACTCGTGGAAGATGCCAGCTCTGCATCTGGGGAAATGAAGGCAGTTTGCCGAGTTACCTTTCGAGTCAGAGCAGCGCAGAGGCAGAGCCGAGGAGCCGCTCCCTGAGCATCCCTCCAGGCCCGGCCGCTTCTCCTCCCCCGGGGCACGGACACGGCGCTCTGAGGGAACACCGGCGGCGCTGGCCCCGGCCTGGGGCTGCTGCGGACAAACAAAACACCGCCACCGCCACAGGCTCGGGGTTAGAGTCCCCTCGGTGCTCCGGTGCCCGACAGCTCGCTCAGGGCTTGGNGGTGCCCGCTCCGGGCCCCGCCTGCCGCCCCTCCCCGGCCCCGGCAGGCAACGAGCGGGCACCGAGCGGCCGCCTCCAGCAGCGGAGCTCGGGCACTGAACGGGCTCCCAGGGAAAGGGGCACGGTGGCAGTGCTGGGGTGNGATGACACAGGTGACACAGGGACATTTCACTGATATTTGGAAGAAAACAGACCCCCCCAAAAAACACAGGAGAAATTAATTAGTAACAGCAGCTCTGGTTCAGTGCTCTAATGCAAACAGGGAAAGAGTCCCATTTGCGACTGAAAATATCAGAAAAATGTTCAAATCCCGCACAGGCATCTTGTAGATGCACTCGTGGAAGATGCCAGCTCTGCATCTGGGGAAATGAAGGCAGTTTGCCGAGTTACCTTTCGAGTCAGAGCAGCGCAGAGGCAGAGCCGAGGAGCCGCTCCCTGAGCATCCCTCCAGGCCCGGCCGCTTCTCCTCCCCCGGGGCACGGACACGGCGCTCTGAGGGAACACCGGCGGCGCTGGCCCCGGCCTGGGGCTGCTGCGGACAAACAAAACACCGCCACCGCCACAGGCTCGGGGTTAGAGTCCCCTCGGTGCTCCGGTGCCCGACAGCTCGCTCAGGGCTTGGGGCTCATTTCCAGCCGCAGGAGCAGCGACCGAGCTGCGGGGCCGGGCCCGACCCGCGGGTTCCAGGCCCAGCTCCGCCGTCGCTATGGCGGCTCCGGCCGCTGCCAGCGCTGTGCCCCGGCCCGGCGGCCCCGCGGAGAGANCTGTGCAGGGGCAGGAGCTGGAGTCACTGGGCCCTCTGGGTCTCTTCCATGGGTGTGATTCATTACACGGAGCTTGAACTCACACCCACCGCACCCGCCCACACCCCGTGGAAGCCGCAAAGCCCCGGAACAGCCCGGCAGAGCTCCCTGCACACCCCAAGAACCAGAGACACAGCCCTTTCCCTCCACCCCGGCACCGCTCGCTCTGCATTGGAATCAACAGCTGCAGCAGGTGATCCAGTAGAATCCAGTGCATTTATTTCTTGCAATAACTGAATGGGTGTTTTTCAGCTTTGGATTTTAACACATACAAATTAATTTTTGCAAGTTTAATGACAATCAGTACTAGAAGCAATTCATTATATAAAGCTCATAGAAAAACAAAACAAAACAAAACAAAACAAACCAACATATCAGTCAGTTCTTGGTTTTCCTGGAAGAAAAGAAACCAAAACANACCCCGCCCGACCCGCTCCTCACCCGCTCCTCACCGGGGCCGCGCGGGCCGGGGACAGCGAGGGGAGCCCGGCCCTGCCCCTCACGGAGCGGCGGCGGGGAGGGGCGGGGAGGGACGGGNTAATTTTTGCAAGTTTAATGACAATCAGTACTAGAAGCAATTCATTATATAAAGCTCATAGAAAAACAAAACAAAACAAAACAAAACAAACCAACATATCAGTCAGTTCTTGGTTTTCCTGGAAGAAAAGAAACCAAAACAAAAAACCAAGCATTCCAAATGAAGGCCTCGTGGAAGCAAGCATACCCCTGCCAGAAAAAGTTAGGAACAAGTCAGAATCAACTATCAGCATAGGCAGCTGAAATACAAGTATTCACTCTTTCTACAAGCAGCTAATTTAACTAGAGACAAGGAGTTTACAGGGCCTAATTAGCTGGGGAGTTTGTGAGAAACCCACTCCCCTGTCCAGGAGCACATTCTGAGTCTGATCTGCAGTCTGGGCTAAGGAATAAAGGTGCTGATGAGCCACCCCCTGCTCTGCAAACCTCCTGTAACCATCAACTGTTCCAGTGCAAATCAGAGTGAGTCCAGAGCAGGCATTCACACTAAACCAAGAGCAATGGAAGACGCTGCCTTGGCTCTCCCCTGCCCTCCCTGTAGTGCCGGTGCTGCAATCCACAGGGAAAGGGAAGAGCAGGGTGCACATCAGACTTCAGATGTTGCTGTCTCCCTCCTTCAAGGGAGAATTGACTCAGCCTGGACATTAAAAATGGAGAAGCAGCTTATGGCTGTTCCTAGAGGTCTAGTTAGACTACCAAAACTTCTAAATACAATCAATAAAGGCAAACACTGCCGAGCTGAGCGAGTTCTTCGCCACCTCCGTGTTCTGACCTGCTGTCCTGCCCAAACCTCTCCAAGAGTTACCAAGAGTGCTGCGGGATTCACTTGCTTCAGTTTGTATTCAGAACGTACAAAGTTGACAACTTAAAGCTTTATTGTAGTCTGCAATAATATAAACAAGTGCTGAAATTCAGTCAATGTCCATCTCTGGAAGCTTCTTGTCGGTGGCTGTGGGGGCAGAGCCCTGCTCGGGGGGCTGGGTCCCGCTCCCGGCGTCTCCCTGCCCGTCCAATGGTCCGTTGGGTTCCGTCGGCTTCTGCTCCTCCTTGGGCAGCTCCACCTTGGGTTTGGGTTTGTTCACTATGGGATTACAAATATTTGCCAATTCCTAGAAGACACAGAAATAACACATCCTTAGAAATGGTTTGATCTCCCACAGTTGAACTCTAACTTCTGAAGTCACCATTGGGAATACTCCAGTTGAGGGTTGATGTTCCCTGGTATTTTTGAGATTTCTCACCTCAGTTTTCTGATAGAGTAATAAACACATAAATTCATGGAAATACAGTGAGTTATGCAGAAAAACTTACTTTTGCTTTAGACTGTATGTCCTTTGCTTTTATAACTGGGTCCAAAGTAAGACTCCTCTTGTTCTGAAGGTTGAGGTTGTTGTTCATCCACTCCATGGCTTCATTGGTGCTCTTCTCCACCTTTGCCACGTCTGCTTCATCAAGATGCTCATACAGCTCATCCTGCAACACCCAAACAGGAGCAGCTGTGTCAATGTTTGAGCACAAACTGCATCCTGATTTCCTCAAAACTAGCTTCAAAATAATAAAAGACCATTTAGCCAAGAGCTGTTGTGGTTAACAAATCAACTGAACTGATCACCCACAGCTCGGTAACCAGAGACTGAAGTTCTCCTGCTGCTGGCAATTTGCCTCCATGAGGAAATCAACATCTGATTAAAAAGGGACTGAGATGTGCCAGGCCCAAAATCCACTTCTAAAAATCTATTAAACATCAAAAACTCATAAGGTCACTGGGAGGTTGCACCAGACTTTTGTCTGAAGCAGGTTACCTAAAATTCAGAAAATATTTGTACCATTTGCTTGCATTTTCCAGAAATTAAGTATGGAAATACCTTTGCTTTGAATGCATGAACAGCTTTCATGTACTGCTGGATTTGCTTCCCCAAGTCTTCAAATGCTTTTGGTCTTTCCTCTGATTCTTGGAATCTTGCCTGAATAGGCTGACCCAGAGTCTGAAACAAAGCACAACAGGGATCAAAACTCATAGAACATCACTGAGGGATCCTCAAGGTTTGACAGGATATGTCAACTTTCCTGAACTCCTCAGAACTCTTGACTCTTCCCTCAACTTACAGGAAAGACTGAGCCTCTCCCAGCCCTGTTGTTACAGGTCTGTTGGAGATCCACTCCTCACACACTTACATTCCAAAGCAGGCTGTTTGTTACCTCAGACTCAGCAGACCCCAGACAGCTCCTCACTGGAACAAAGTTCTCCAGCTTTGGCAAATTCCCACGGGAATATGAGAACCACGTACCTTCAGTTCTGCCAATTTATCAATGTATATTTGCTTGGGCTGGTCTTCACCATCTTCATAAAGCCAATTTTCTGTATCTTCTAGCTTCAGAGTGAAGCTGTTGCGGTCCTGCAGCAATGCACACAAAACAGGCAGGTGACATCATTTATTAGGTGACAAATGGCATAAAATGGTACCTGGAACCTTTCTGGAAGGGTTGTATTTTTAGAATATAAAGAACTTTTTCTGGAACTCTTTATCCTATTTTAGTGAAAAATGAGAAATAAAATATTGTTCTGTACAGCTTTGTGGTGGATTCCAGGCCCAAGGAAGAACCATGTGTGACAGCCACATTTCAGATCAAATACTGTCACATCAAAGGCTTTTTTGTCCTCTGCATATTTTAATTGTCACTACATGAGCAACCCTGAGAACAGAGGGAAACTTTTATTTAGCAAAGGTGCCATAAATGTCATCTGGCATGTCCCAGTTTGGGCTCTGCAGACACCTGGCTGGCAAAGCTCCACTGTAGTCAATGGAGATGCAGTCAGATGTTCAGAGATTCATCCCTAAAAGCAGAGTTAAATTCCTTACACACCAAACTCCTTCAGTACAACAGGCAAAGCTGATTAATAATGCCAAGAGGTTTTTACACAACCAGTTCAAATACAGGTGTCCACATGTAGTAGATTATCATCAGAGTCAGAACGGTTACAATTATGTCTTCAAATTTAAAGTCTGAATATGTAACTTATATATAGTATGTGACACAGGCCAAGAGTTACTAAATCTAACTGCTGATTGTACCACAATGCACCAGGACAGTCAAGCAGCAATACTCACATCCTCACTGACGAATTTCTCATAGACACCACAGAGTTTGTCTCTCATTTCATACACGTACTCCTCCACTGCATTCTTGGCATCATTCCTCTCCTTCTCCAGCTTATCCTGCATTATCATCTTACCCTGTGAACAAGGTGTCAAATTAATTGGCTAAAAAGCTCATTATTTAACATTTATTTCCAGGACGTTTTGTTGGCAAAGGCTCAAACCATATCAAGATTTTGCAAAACTGTGATTTACAGAACTGTTCAAACACAGCACATGACTGAAAACTGATTTCAGTTTTAGTGTTATGTCTAATACAGCACAGGACAATCCTCCTCCAGCTGAGGAACCTCCACGCTGAGGATCCTTGTACCCTGTACCTTGTACCTGCAGGTGACTCTGGAGGTTTTCTGCAGAACAGCCCTTTGAGAGTGACAGCTCCTCTGACCAGGAGCAATGAACGTATTCTGCCTCTACGGGGCACTGTTGCTCACCTCAGACTTCTAACTGCTTGTTCTATTCCTTTTAATCCTTGCCTTGACCATCTTTAACCATGTTTAATGAACAACAACTTTTCTAGAGACCAACAAGTGACATTTTTAGCTTGGGCAGGAAGAGTTTACCTCATTCTCAATGAACAAGTTGAGCATGTCCTTCCCTATCTGCCACACCAGCTGGTTCTCAATGGGAAGGTCCACTGTGGTCGTCTTCACTTTGGCCTTCTTGGCCTGAGGTGGCTGATCCACTTTCTTGTCCTTTGAGTCAGCCTGACAAGTCTGCATCAAAATATAATTACATTCACAGTGAAAACAACATCACCACTCAGTTCAAGGGGAGCAGTCAAGGTTTACACCAGAGAAACTGAGTTAGCACCTCAACAAGAGAACCAAGCACTCCCTGCCATTCTGACACCTCAGCTGCTGAAGCCTGAGATAATTAATGCAGCCACTGACCTCTTCTGGGCACTCTGCATTCGTGGGGGAGGGTGCTCATGGCAGAACACTGTTCCAGTATTCAAGTTATTGAAAACTAGATGATTATTTCTTCCCTGAACAGGAGAGTTCTCCCATTTTATCAGTACCAGGTCACCTGACAGGTCTGCAGTTATCAGTGCCATTTGTGTCCTTTCTAAAGCTCTAATCACAATAGACCACCAGAGCGCTGAAATAAAAGTTCAGCTTCCAGAACTATGACAAAGGCAGCAGATGTGCTCACACTCCTCATATTCTCACAAATCTCATGAAAATAAAGTCTCAAATGTTCCTGTTACCTCCATTTCTTCAGACTCTGCCTTATTTTCAGGTTGTGTTTGCTGTTGCTCTTCAGCCTTTTGTTGCTCCTCGTCTACTTGCATCTTCTGAAATTCAGAGAGATCCAATTTCACACACTGAATAAATGCAGATCACTGCTTCAGTTCCTAGGCTGATCCCTTAACACCTCTAATGCTCTTTAGGTATAACAAACAGAATGAAAACTGAAGGAATAAATTATGAGCTCCCAGTCTTTGCTCCAGCAAGCCACAGCTCCATCATTAAGAATTTGATCTACACCTCAAGTCCTGGTTTCAAGAGATCTGTCACTGGTGTAACGTACTACAATGAGTACTCAGTTTCATATTTCAGTTGTGGACATGTCTAGAAAATCCTCACACAAGCCTGAGCCCTTGGCCAGCTGTGTTTCATGGGCATTCTGAGCAGCTGGGAGCAGTGAGTCTGTTACCTCTTCCTCCTTCGCATGCTGATCCGTCTCCATTGGCTCCTCGTTCTCATCAGATTTATGAACCTCCACCAGAGATGCACTTGAAACACTGAAGATGCCATGGATATTTACTCTGACTTTGACTTTCACTTTAGAACTGGATCCATCTGTTTGAGGAGTGACCTTCTGAACCAAGAAGTGAGCTAATAGAGAGAAAAAAAACAAACACTTTTGATTAACCTAAGTTCTGAACGCAAAGCAAACCCTAACTGCTGCTGACACAGCTCACTGCAATGTGCTCAGGGAATGTTAAAACCTACTCAAGTTGGACAATCCGGGTTTTTTTTTTACTCAGCAATGCTGGGGCGCAGCTATTGGGAATTCTTTATGTCAAACCTGGTGTTACTTTTATCAGAGCAAAAGACTGCACAACTCTCAGTGTGCCCCTTCCAGGTTTGCTCCAGTATTAGCATGCTGTTTTTGCCCATAAGCTTCATGTTACTCCACCTCTTTTACTGAAAATCCATTTGAAATGTTGTCCTGAGAGCATTTGCAGTAGGCTGCATGTCCAGACTACATAATTAGACAGAAAAGGCTTGAAACACAGAAAAGATTCTTAATTAAAGGTACAAAATGGTGCTAACCTATAGCAGGGTCTGGGTAAGGCAGCTCCTTGGGGGAACTGTAGTAGGCCTCCAGAGTGAAGGGCTCCTTCCTGTAGAAAGTGAGGACCTTGGAAAAGGGAGCAGAGTGGTTCTTGGGGAAGACCTCACAGTCACTGCAAGAGAAAACACAGCCTGTGTTCACTATGACAACACAATTGGCAAAGTAACAAAACATTTCTAGATACTCTTAGGGGAAAAGCTTCCTTAAGAAGTGACAAGACTGTTCTGTTTCTTTCAGGTTAGTAACGCAAACAGCCATGCATGAAGTGCCAAACTGCCACTCAACCTAGGTTTTGTTTTCTACCGCCATTAACTTCAGAAGTATCAAAATCGGAAGCGTTAAATGGGCACTTAACCCTGGAAATACCCTGTTCTAAGGGTATTTACTGACGTTTCTTATTTACTCTAATCATCACCAGTAATTTCAAGCTGTAACACGCAGGAAGATTGTACTGGTTTTACCTCAGGCCTTCCTCTGCTGGTGAATTCCATCGCAAAGAGATGGGGTATGGTATCAAATCTGTGATAGAAAATTCTCTCACTTTGAAAGCCGGGGACAAAATTGCACACTGCAAAAGCACAAAGGCCACATTACAAACGTTCAGACTTTAGGTGAACAACCATTTCATTCAGCAAGTAGCGACTGATGCTGCTTAATGTTCTCACAGCTAGAGCAAACAGCACTTTTTACCTGCAGTGCACAGCCTCGCGCCACAGCCTCATCTGCATTCAGGGTCGTACTGACTTCCTTGCCAAAAAATTTACTGATCTTCTCTTTGACAGCAGGGATCCTTGTGGTACCACCAACTATCTCTACTGCATAAATATCCTCCTTCTTCAACTCTAGAAAGGAGTCAGACAACAGATGAAACGTTTCTCTTTCACACCGACATCATAAGCCAGAAGTTTTAATAGACCAATTTAGGCTAAATTTCTAAGCAGTAAAAATTTCAGCTCTTAGCTTGACTGAGAAAGTTTTTTAATCTTGTAACTCCTAAGCAAGAAACTCTGTTTGTGCTAAACCCTTGTGTCCAACATACAAAGGAAGCCTCCACTCTGGCTGGCTCCTGTCTGCATGCAGAGCATCCCCCCCACACACATCCCCACTTACTGGCTTGCTCCAGCACGCTGCGAAGGGGCGGCTCCACCCTTGCCAGGAGTCCTTCACACATCTCTAGAAATTTGCTTCTGTTGGAAGAAGCCATAAACAAAGCTCTAGCACACCATAAGCAACACTGCAAACAACAGGATGCCCAAACTGAAGGAATGCCACTTTCACTGTGTACTGTAGGGTTTTCTTTCCCTCAGTCCTAGCTTTATACTTTAATATGTTCTCCCAGACAAAACCTGGTTCCAGTAACCCTGGCATCCTTTCAACATTCCCAGCCCTCTCTCCTAACTCAAGGCCACTGACCAGGCTCTAAACGTTTTCATTTCCAGCAGCATTCCTGCACGTGCTGTTCTTTGATTTCTCACCTCCCTGCAGTCCTAGGAGCTGACACTGCATACCAAGTTTTGAATTGCCTGAAGGGCACTCTGAAGTTTCCCCTTGTAGAGGAGCCAAGGTTACCTGTTCATGGTTCCAGACACATCTATATCATTCATGAAGCACTCTATGTTCATAGGCAGGTCAGAGGCATTGGCACTCATCAGCTTTTTCAGCCTCTCACACTCCTGATACAGCCTCAGCAGCGCTCGGATCTTGGACTTGATGTCAAGTTTGTATTTCTTCCCAAACTCCTCACAAAAGTATTCCACCAACACCTCATCAAACTTCCTGCCTCCAAGGGTTGTATCGAATGCTGTAGCAAGAACCTTAAAGGAAGGGAACTCTTCAGTAACAGTACAATGTGCCATTACCCAACGAAAGCAATTAGCAGTTCACATCAAAGCAGTGCTTTGTTTCAAATATAGTTCTAAGTCAAAGAAATCAGCCTTCCTGGAATGAGGTGACAACTGCTTTAAAAGGAATTTAGGGAGATAGGGCAGGACTTAGCAACACAATCTGTTCCATAGCTTGTGCTGGGAGCAGATCTCTGTTCCAAATTCTGCTTAGCCACTGTCAGTTTGAGTCATATCCCAGTTTAATACTTGATGCCTCCTAAGGGTGGAACATGCTTACACCAAGCTAAAAATAAAACAGGAAGAAAATAAATGATATTAACTCTTAAAACAGGTGCTCCTTTTTGATGAAGGAATTATCTGCAAAGAACACCTGTAGTCCACCCACCCCAGCTCATTCTGCTCTGTAAACACAGCAGGAATTTATTTTTTTAGGAACAGAATTCATTACCCTCAATAACCCTTCAGATGGCTTTGGTCTCTATACTGGCTAACAGCCCTGCACTCTGGACCCCAAGGCATCCCTTCCACACTGCCATGACTTCGAAGTTTAAAAAACAAATCCGAGAGGAACATGAAGGTTACCTTTCCTCACTAAATAAAACTATGAGAAAGCTAATGTTGTCAGAACATTCCTCTGCATTTCACTACCTCATGCTTTAAATTTTGCATCTGTTTCTCCAGCCAATCATGAGAAAGGTATTGTAACTACGAAGTCCAGATTGTAATAATAAATAATAATAATAATAAAATGCCAGTAAGAAGTGTTAGTATTTGCTGGAAAACAGCAATGCTTTGGCAGTGTACACTCACAAGTACACTGTCATCTGCTGAGCTTCCAGTGGCAGCTTAAAGCAATCAGAAATGTTTCTTCTCTTGTACGTGAGCACCACAGTAAGGGCTCAGAAACAATGTCTGTCACTTACACCACTGCAGGAATTCCTGCTTCAACACTAGATCTCATGACTGAACTGGAGTATTTTTTTGAAAGCAGCACAGTTAGATATTATAATTTCTGAATAAACCATTTAATCCAGGTTTTTTAGTCTTTGCCAGAGTCTGCTGATTAAGGCATGTTTGCTTCCTCCACACACTTCTCAAGAGCTCTTTAGTTCCCTGCCCTACTTTTTGCTCCAGACAAAGTGCAATTTTAAGAACATGAATTGAGCTGTGTGGATGCCTCTCTGCGAAGCCAGGCAGGCCTGCCTGCCATAGTCCATGGATGTGCTGATGAACGTTCTAAAGATAATCAAAATGGATTGGTAACAGCTTGTTTACTTTCAGTTTGCCTTTGTTGAATGCACAAACAGAAACTTGATATGCAGAATGCCCAATGTCCACAAAAACAACGTTCCGTGGCTTTTCTTCCAAGGCAGGCAGGTCTTGCTTATAGATCCCATATGCAAGGGCAACTACAGAAATAAAAGTACAATTAGGACATAGAGGCTTGTAATTATCAAGAAATAAGTGGTAATCAAGAATCAGCATTAGCATTTCATTGTGCTCCTCAAGCTACAGACATTGAATAAACAAAATTCCCAATGCTAAAGGAACATGGAAGAACATCCAACAGTACCACCCCTCCCTCAGCTGCATTAAAACAGATATCCACCAAATATCATTATGCCTTTGTAAAGCAATGCAAAAACAGAACAGAATTTAAGAAACTTTCTGATCAACTCATCTATTCCAAGTGTATAAAACCAGCTGTAATTCTAGCAAATAAGGCTCACTGGCAGAATAAAAACCCTTTGATGTAGTAAAACTGCAACACTGAGTGAGGGAGAGAGGAAGGAATTACCTGCAGTTGTTTCATTGATTAGTCTCAGACAGTTGAGACCAGCAATCTGGGTAGCATCCATCACAGACCTCCTTTCTGCATCTGTGTAGAAACAAGGAACCTGCAAGGAGGTCAGAGAGACAATATTAACATTTACAGGAACCACCTTCAGGGAACAGTTACAAGGGTGGAGAGTGAGCTCGTGGAGCACATCTGAGGCCTCCTTCAAATGCAGCGCCCATTTCAGGTGCAACAGACGAAAAGCAAAAAAAAAAAAATACATAAAGACAAAGTTCCTTTTTCTATTCCATATCACAAGCTACTCATTTTTGGAATAATCAAATAATCAGAAATAGGTATCAAATATTAATTATGCTGCTAATTAGCAGCAATTCAAGACCATTAATGATATAAGTCTAGTGTCCAAGAGGTGTAAGATTCAGTTTAAACAGAAAAGAAAAATACCTGGACATTCAAGTTTACTGGCCAATTTAATCAGATTTACTTAAATACTGCAGCCATTTCAGTTCAGACAGTAACTAAGTTCTGTGTATTTTGTTGGATTCCATACTTACAGAAACAACACAATCAACCACAGGCTTCTTAAGCGCATTCTCAGCAGTCTCCTTTAATTTGGTCAGTAGCATTCCTGTCACCTGCTCAATTGTAAAGTTTCTTTCTTCTTCCATATACATGGCCTTCAAATAAAAATTGTGCACACTCATTACACTGCAGTGGAACCCATGCACCATCCCCTTTTTCAGCCTTTTATTCCCTTCCCTACTAAGGCTTTCCATCAAAGAGAGAACACAAACTACAGTGAACAGATTCAAAACAGAGAAATAAAAGGAAACATTATCAGTTTCCTCCTCTGGCTCTTTCTCAAGCATGCCAGACTTACCTTGATGCCAGTTGAGCCTGTTGGCAGCTGGACAAGTTCATAGGCAAGGCTTGCTTTTTCAGCTTGAACAAAGGGATCTGAGAATGCACGACCATGAAATCTTTTAAAACTTTGTACTGTATTCTTTGCATTTGAAATAACCTAGAGGAAAAGAAATCTTTAATACAACGTGGCAGGGGAACATCTGAATTTCAAACAGAAGACAGAGTTTTGTTCTCATGCTTCTCCTGCCAGACTATTTTTGTCATTTGTATCTTAACAGTATTTGGGCAGGTGCTGGGAGGCAACTTCCCTCTGGTTGCTCAGGGAACCTACAGGAATTTGAGACGGAAAATAAAATGTATGCTAAAAACTGAGCCAAGTCTATAAAATATTGATTACAACCGCACTCAAATTTCATAGTGCACGTGTAGGAAAACTCCTTAGAACTGTTAGCAAAACCTCTTTTCCACTTACCTGTTCTCTATCTCCTACTTTCTACAGTCAGTGATTGCCCAAACATAACAAGAACATGGATGTAAACTCCAGCTCAGGTTCATCACATGCACATGACACTCAACACACAGATATTCTCACAAAACAGCTCAAGGACCTGCTCATGAAGCTTTAGAAGGTCAGGAGGTCCCCCAAGGTGATACTGTCACCTTGATTTAACTGACAAAAGGTAGACTGACTTTCATTACCAGCAGATATCAGCACAGAGAAGTGAAAGCCCATCCCAGCTGGCTTCATGTAGCACAAGTGAAGGGAATTCTGTCACTGACACCAGAGCGAGGCACGCACTGAAAACCACAGGCACTGAGAGAGCAGACAGGCACTGTTCCACAGAGCATTACCTGGGATTTGGGCTCAAGCAGGTGTCTACTTCCTAAGTAACTTGGGCTGGATGTTCTCTAAGTTTAGTCTGTGCAGGACATACTCATCTCTACAGGGCTCTGCACCAATGGATTTCGTTAAGCTAAGCAGACTCAATTCCAGAAAAAACAGCTGTGTTTGGTTCTAGTACAGTTGTGCTGTTCTTGAATAACATGGCTGTGTCCAGGGATTTTTGTATTTTACATAAAGAATCTTCACACATCTCTAGGCTTTTTAGGCTAAGAAAAAACAACTGTTTGTCTAGTCACTTCCTGTAGAAGACTTGAAAAAAATAAATCATCTTTTATAGGGGTTATTTATACAGCAACATAAAATCTGATACAGCAGGACCCAAATACCACAAGTAGGACAAATCAGCTTAACTTCTTCTCAGCTCTTAAATTACATTTACCTGCCTACAGCAACAGAAACTCAGACTATGGGCAAGAACACCCAAGAGAGATATTTAGGTTGTAATTCAGCCACAAAGGGTCAAGAAAGCTCTATTTACACTCAAATATGCCGCATTTTCTGCCAAAATCATGCACTTAATGGAATTCTATAGAACAGAGTCATATAATTAAAACCCATCATAAAGCACATGAACTGGAACAAACTAGGGCAGGGTGAAGCACCACTTGCAAATTTGTGTTTCCACTTGAAAAAAAAATAAGTACTTATCAGAATTTCTTAAGAGACACAGCTTTATTTTGTACTCTTCATTATGTGCAAGGATCAACCCTGAGATTTCTCTGCCAGATGATAAAGCAGGAGCCCATGGTGAGCAGCTGAGGGCAGCTCAGCTGTTCACTGGTTAAGGAGGCACCAGGGCAGCAGCTCAGGGACATCTGTTATCCGCAGTGACAAACCCCACACTCTGCTGCTCTCAAGCTGCTCTGCCCAAACCCCACGCTCACCTGGCTTTTAGCTGCAGCACCAATGGAGCGATTCTTGGGCCCAAAGGATATACAGGCTCTGCAAGGAAAAGAGTGAGTTCAGTCAGTGACTCTACAGCTGCACTGCACATCTTCTGGGTAAAAACTACTGATATTGTCTAGAAGACCACTGTAATTAATATGACTTTGTCCATTAAAACATTGGTCACCCGCTGCAATCTGTGCATGGAACATTCTGTGGATTCTGGGAAAAACTGGCACTATTATTGCACTTAAAACAGCAACAGTCCTCCCTGCAGAACAGCACTAACCCCAAACTCATCCATGCTCCTCCAAGCTTCCCATCTAAGCCCTGACTGGGAGACAGCCTTATCTCAGTAATTGCCCGTGTATGTGATGCACTCAGGGATAAGCTGGCAGCTAATAACACAGGAAACATTCGACTGTTCAGCAGACAAACACAAGGTAAATCAGATATTAAGGAAATCATTCCTACACGTCTGTAGCAGATGCTAACTAAGCTTTCCAGTTTTAAGGCAAACCCTTCAAGGGCAGGAAGAAACTACCTGCAGAGAAAGATTGCTCTTTCACAGTTTCATCTGTACCCACTGAAATAACACAGAGCACAAAAAGAGAAATTATGTTTTACTCCACCCTGCTTTGTGACAGCCTGCAGTTCTGAACAGAGAAATCCTCCTTCTAAGAGAAATTCCTCAGCCGATTAAACCTCTTGATTAACATATTTAACAAACTTGTAGGAGCCCTAACAAAACAAAATCTAGCCCTCTAATCCAAGTTGTTCATACCACTGAGGTGAACTTGGTGGGGGGAACCCTGCCATTAGGCAAGCAGATCTCTACTGCTCACACAACATGCCAACAGTCTAACTAAGCTGCTCTCCATGCAGCAGGTTAACAATCTGCTTTACAGCAGGGCGATGCCATAGGGCTGCCACAGGAAACATTCCAGCTCAGCCTGAGGTTTGGAATTGGGTGGTCCAAGCAGAAACTGTCAGAACCAACCTGAAGGCTGGGTGACAGAATTGCATTGGGTTTCTATCTTCTTCCAATTTATTAACAACTTCACAAATGCAACAAGGCCTACCCTGAAGTATGTGCTGCAAGAGAATTAACATTTCTGGATAAATCTGCAGTTATTTGAAACAACTATTCATGACATTAGTTGAAAAAAAGGTAAGTTTGTGCTCTGCAGACCCTGAGGCCCACACCAATGGAACAGGATGTAAAAACCTAACGAGCCCAGAGCAGGGAGCTGGTTATTGATTTACTCTGGTCTCCCGAAAGGAATTAAGACATGAATTGTCGCCCTTCTCTTGAACAAAAAAAATATCCAGCTACTTCACTGCTGAATTCACAAACCAAGATCCCCTCACCAACACAAGTGCAAAAATTTAGATGAGAGCCCTGGCAGGGACTCAGCACAGAGGCGAGTGAAACTAGGAAGGAGGAGGGAGAAAAGGAAGAATTTTCAACCAGTCTCATTCCCCAAATCAGTTCACATGAACCAGTAAACTCATGAAATACAAATTACACTATTCCACAATTTCTGGGAGCTGAATAACTAACCAGTGCATTTTAAGTAGAAACATTCACAATGAAGGTCATCAGAGGTCTAATGAAACAACTTTAGAAAGTTAAAATCTCTGCTTCACGTACTTGGAGTCACCTCTCCACCTCCCCACCCACTGCCTCCTCCTGGGAAGATCCCCTGTCCCCTCATGTCCTCTGCACTGATCATCAGCATCAGCTCCAGAAGGTCAATCACAACAATTTCATTTAACTCAAGACCTTCTATCCCTACAGAAATAATTAAACTATCTTATTTTTTCCTCTCAGTTTCCACTACCTTTCTCTCTACCACTTTTCCATGTCTAAAGACAAGCACAGTTTGCACAGCTTTGGCATGTACAAGTTCAAATTTTACAGCATTCCAGAAGAATCCAAGTACCAGAGCTGAAAGTAGATTCTGTAGGAGTGTCACCTGTGCCACTGAACTCAGTCCAATGCACTCAGTGGGGTTGATTTAAATAATACAAATTATTACAATAACACATACAAAACACAGTGTTTAACCCTGACCATGAGCCAGTGCCTGAGGAAATCTGTCACTACACTTTGCATTACTTCCCCACTGTAACAACTGCTCAGCACCGACTTTTTGAACCAGGCTTCTGATTCCAAGTCACGTAAAAACCACGCAGAAGTTCTTTTAATAGAAGGGTCTGCTTGCAGAATAGTTTTCTGCATTCCCCCAGAACAGTACCTGGAGATTAAGTCCTGCTAAAACCCTCTCATTTGCATTATGCTCATTTCTTCCAATTTCACTTCGGGCTCCCATAACTGAATCATTTCCCAAGAGATGCACTGTGTCAGATATTTTATTTAGCTCATCTTTTTCAACGAGGGAGATTTGTGCTCACATCTCAAATACACAGATATATTTATCAGCAGAACTTCAACTCCCTGCGGGCCAAATACCTACAGCTATTAGAGCCCAGCTCTGATACTCTGTACATTCAGTATTTTCCCAGTACATCTAACCTTTAAACTTCCACGTTATTGAAAACACTTAAGAGATCTCCAATTACTCAGGCACACACACTGAATCCAAAATTTCCTTCTCCATTTATTCACTGCTTAGAGACAGGAGCAAGCAAACAGTGATGTATTGTCTAATGAGAAACAAGGTCACTCTGGGCTTTCTGAAGTGATGCGAGGGATCTAAAAAACCCCGAACATCGAAGACGATGCAACTGTCTCACTGAGACAGCCACTTCAGGATCTGCTCAAATAAAGCCACACTGCAACAGAGGGGAAACTCCAGAAACACTTCTAGGACAGCTTTCCCCACAGTTTCTCTCCAGGTCTGATAACCAATTCTTGATGCAAATTCTTTTTCCACCTTCATTTTGTGACTCATTCACAGAGTTTTATACGAGTTCTCTCCTTCCTTCTTAGGAAGCTCCTTAATAAACTGAGGCAATGCACACTCCTGTTGAGAATGTGGTAGGAGGGATCATTACATGAGCAGGGTTAGAATATACTGATCACATTGTATCATGGAATGATTTGGGTTGGGAGGGACCTTAAAGCTCACCCAGTCCCACCCCTGCCACAGGCAGGGACACCTTCCACTGTCCCAGGTGGTTCCAAGCCTCGTGCGATCTGACCTTGGACACTTCCAGGGATCCAGGGGCAGCCACAGCTGCTCTGGGCACCCTGTCCCACGGCCTCCTCACCCTCACAAGGAAGAATTTCTTCCCACTATCCAATGTAAACCTCCTCTCTGTCAGTTTTGAAGTCATTCCCCTCGTCCTGGCACTGCAGGCTGCTGAGCAGCTTTCCAAACTCAGACCTCAGGACAAGCCATGAGGCTCACACCAAGCCCGGCACCAGCTGAGCTCAGCCCTCCCCTCCCCGGTCCTGCGGCGCTGGGACCGCAGGGGAATGACAGCCGCGCTACCAGAACACGGCGTATGAACACGCAGGGAGTTAAGGTCTGGCTCTTCCAGCAGCCAGGAACGCTTTTCTCTACACTCACAGCCCCCGTCCTTCTAATCCCACGGGCACAGCCCCGCCTCGGGGGGGACAAACCGGCCGTACTGCACCGAAAGGCTGAGAGAGCTGGGGCTGTTCAGCCTGGAAATGAGAAGGTTGTGCGGACACCTCAAAGCGTCTTGCAGCGTCTGAAGGGGCTACAAGGAAGCCGGAGAGAGACTGCACCAGGAACTGGACTGACCCCGCAAGGGGGAACGGCTTCAGAGTGAAAAAAGGGAATTTAAAGTTAGGTATAGGGTAGGAATTCTTCCCTGTGAGGGTGAGGAGGCACTGGCACAAATTGCCCATAGAAACTGTGGTTGCCCCATCCCTGGAAGTGCTCGAGGCCAGGCTGGACGGGGTTTGGAGCACCTGGGATGATGGAAGGTGTCCCTGCCCATGGCAGAGATAGAACTGGATGAGCTTTAAAGTCCCTTCCAACCACTTAACATCCTACGATTCTGTGATTCTACGAAAAGGAGCTGAGCGGGTCTCCCGAAGTCCCCTCCGTGTCTGCCGCGCTTTACCGCTTCTCCGTAAGCACTTTATACTCCCGCTCCTCCCGGCCCGGCCGCTTCCCTCCCTCCCCGGCCCCGCCACGCCGGGCCCCGCGGGCGCCTTGCCGCCGCCTCAGCGCGGCTCCCGGGCTCACTCACGGCGTGCTGCGGTCGCTATACTCGTTGGCGACAGTCTCGATGCCGCCGGCGCGGGCCACGGCCACGTAGCAGCTCTGGAAGCCCAGGTCGATGCCCACCACGGACATGGCGGCGGCGCTGAGGGGGGAGCGCGGTACCGGCAATTCTCGAAAGATCCCGTCGGGCCGCGGCCGCGCCGGCGCTGAGGGCGGCCGAGATCTCGCGAGAGCGCGGGGCGCGCGGCGGGGCTGAGGGCGGGCGCTCTGAGGCGGCTCTGAGGGCGCTCGGCGCCTTCTCCCTTTGCCAAAGTTCTTTCCTTGCGTCAGGAGTGGCAGAAAAAGGCGATGAAGGCACAACTTCAGGCAGGAATGGCAGCGCTGCAGAGGTCGCTGAGTTGGTGCCCTCAGTCTGAAGCGGTCGGTGCCACAGAAAAGCCGTTTAGTGAAACCTTTTCCTTGCCCACCTGAAGGTGACAGATGCGGTGGATGGAAACATCCTTGAGATTTAATGATAATACAAGTACAGCTTCTGGAAACACAGTTTTTGCAGAAAAGGACTTAAACGCCTCCTTAGAATTTTTCTTTTGCGATTCAGACATCTCTGGAAACGTCCAAGGCCAGGTTGGACAGGACTTGGAGCACCCCGGGACAGTGGAAGGCGTCTCTGCCCATGGCAGTGGTGGGATGACATGAACTTTAGGATCCTTTCAACCCAAACCATTCTGGAATTCGATGTTCTGACTGTTCCTGAATTACCGCAGAAAGTCCAAGGCTGGTTTTGATGATCCCAGGTTGAAAACCCAAGGTGTCATAATTTGAGATTGTGATAGAAGATAATTTGATACCAACCGTGCTCCCAATAAAATTCAACATTTGACTGCTTTATGTCCAGTAGGATTTACAGTACACTTGGTCTATAATCATCACAGAATATTTTGATGTTATTATATCTCCCTGGGGCCCTCCCGCAGCAGTTTGGATGAGTATGGATGCATTATGTTTTCCAGGGCAGTGTTTGGCCACCAAGTGCTCTGTGGGCGTGTGGGAGAAAAGTCCTTTTAAGGATCAGGAACCCCTACAGAGCTAAACAAAATTAAAAAAAAAATATCCCTGGAAGCTCCTGGGACATTCCATGGTCCCAGCAGTGGGCACTGGAGCTGCTCCCCTGGGCAGTGTGAAAGGTTCTGCCAAGGGAAGCATTTTGGGATGAAAGCATGAGGGACTGGTGGATTCATCCCAACACAAACCTAACCCCGATACTTATATCTCTGAGTTTCATGAAGCTGAATGTTTAGGAATACTTTTAATTCCATGATGAAACACGCCAAAAAACTGCGTGGCAGTGCAGTGTGTGACAAACAGTGCGTTACCAGTACTCACACGGCTGCTCCTTGTTTCAGAGACACAGAAAACACACCCAGAGACACTCAGCAGTGCAGGCAGGAGGGACTCCTGCCCAGAGCCGTGGCCTGGCTCAGCCATTCCGCTCTGGCAGCTGCACTGGGCTGGGAATTGCCCCGGGAATTGCATCACGGTGCTAATGACAGAATATTAATGAAGTGTTTGGCCTCGGGGGTCCTTGTGATGCCTTCAGTTTCAGCTTTCACATTTCCCAGACTCTGCCCTGCACTGGTGTGTAACTCTGACTCCACAGAAAGTGCCAGCAGCTCTCCTCACAGCTCAGGCACACACAACAATCCTTTCCCAGCCCAGAACCAAGGACACGCTGCAGCTCCAGCCCAAACAGTGCAAACAGCAGGGATGGAGGAGAGCAACCTGGGAGGGTGGGACTGCATCACCTGAGCTGGAATTGGACAATTAACCCAGCATGGAAATGGAGCAGAACTTATCAAAGTGTGAAACTCCTGACCAGGAGTCCATCTGGGGTGGAGCCACGGCCGGGCTCTGGCACTGCCCAAGGTGTGTCCTGTGAGGGGCTTTTAATAAATTCCTGCTTCATTCCTGAAACTCTGCCCAGCCTCTGCTCCAGGAGCCTCTGAAGGCATCACCTGAGGGCAGCACAAGGTGCCAAGGAACAGCCCGGGCTGCTGCCCCGTGTGGGGAACGTTGTGCAGCCCACAGCCCCGGAGCCCAGCTTCCTGTCAGGTTTTTTATTTGGCTTTTCCAGAGGGAGCCAGGGAATGGAACATGGTGTGAGAGGGGATCAGAGCACCCTGGAGTGACCCGGGCTGGCACATGACCCTGGGACTTGCCGGGGCTGCTGCCCTTGCATGGGAGGGAGCCGGGGGAGAGGGGCCCTGCCAGCGCCAGCAGCAGCTCCAGCCACACCCTGTGTTCCTCAGAGTACCCACGCTGTGCTTCACTCAGTGCTTGGCTCACTCTGGGCCTGGGCACTCCTGATCCCAGCCTGCAGCCCCCAGACCTGCCCAAAACTTCCTCATGGATAAATCTGTGCCCGGCACACCCAACAGCCTCCTTTTCCTGTGACCTGCAGAAGAACCAGATCCATGATTTCACTGAAATCCAGCGGCACGGTGCGTCCCGGTGTCCCCCCAGAAGCTCCAGCCTCAGTTTAGAGCTCGCTGCGATTCCAGCTCAGTCTCGGAATTCATTACGGCCAGCCAAACACGACCATGAATGCGGGCTTAAAATAATCCTGGCTGCTGTCTGTCACAGGCTCTTCCTGGGGCTGCTGTAAATAGCCCTCCCACGTCACCCGACCCAAGGGTCACCGGGCTATTCTGGGACACCCACACAGGAAAGGGCTTTGTGATCCCCTCGCCTGAGGGATCTGCAGTCGAGCTGCCAAGCTCTGACATAAATCACAGCACAGATAACCCAGCTCTTCAAATCCCACCTCCCCGTGCTACCAGCATTACCCAGGAGGCGTTTCCACCGGTCCCGTCAGACCAAGAATTGGCAGGGAAACAAATATTAAAATGATCAACTTCCTTTTCTTCTGGTTTCATGGTTTCCCATCACACCTGAAAGAGAATTAGATATCATGGGTTTACAAATTAAACCTGCCCACCGAGAAAACCGCAAAGTATCCAAGACAGGGACAGGGACAAGGACAAGGACAAGGACAGGGACAGGGGCAGGGACAGAGACGGGGACACGAAACGGGACCGGGCCTGGGCGCTGCAATGACATGGCGGGAGCGGCAGGGGCGATAGAGAGTGCAGGCCCGCGGCCGCTGCCGCTCTGGCCGCCGGAGGACTCTTTGTCTATGGTCCCGGAGCTCTCCCTCTCTATGACCCTGGAGGACTCCCTCTATTGTCCAGGAGGACTCCCTCTCGATGACCTTGGAGGACTCGCTCTATGGTTCCGGAGGACTCCCTCTCTATGACCCTGGAGGACTCACTCTATGGTTCCGGAGGACTCCCTCTCTATGACCCTGGAGGACGCGCTCTATG
>VWZV01013897.1:87888-98020 GCA_013397155.1 Irena cyanogastra | reverse complement strand
GGAGGACTCACTCTATGGTCCTGGAGGACTCCCTCTCTATGACACTGGAGGACTCACTCTATGGTCCTGGAGGACTCCCTCTCTATGACACTGGAGGACTCCCTCTCTATGACCCCGGAGGACTCACTCTATGGTCCTGGAGGACTCCCTCTCTATGACACTGGAGGACTCACTCTATGGTCCTGGAGGACTCCCTCTCTATGACACTGGAGGACTCACTCTATGGTCCTGGAGGACTCCCTCTCTATGACACTGGAGGACTCACTCTATGGTCCCGGAGGACTCCCTCTCTATGACCCCGGAGGACACCTCTCTCTCTATGGCGGCCGCACTCTGTCCACAGGGCCGCATGTCCCGGCATGCCCCGCGGCCGCCATTAGTCCCGCCGTTCCCCGCGGCAGCTCCACTTCCGGCCCGGGCATTAAGATGGCGACGCCCATGCACCGGCTGATTGCCCGCAGACAGGCGTGAGTGGGGCCGGGGGGGCTGCGCTGGGCGGGCACGGGCTGAGGAGCGGCGGGCGCTGGCGGTACCCGGCGATTTCCCGGCGCTCTGCGGCCTCCACGCCGCTGCGCTGTGTCCCGGGGCGCGGGGCGCAGCTCGCCTGAGAGGAAACCGCCCCAAAACGCGGCTGGGGCGAACGATGGCGGCCCCGGGGGTCCGTGCGCGGCCGGGGCTCGGACTCGGGGGTCGCGATGGGTCTTCTCCTGCTCGGGGCGGCCCGCGAGAGCGGCGCTGCAGAGGCTGAGGGAGTTGCGGGCCTTGGGCGCTCGGCGCTGCCGTGGGAGCGGGGCCGGGGCCGGGGGGGCAGCGCTCGGGGCCGGGGGGGCAGCGCTCGGGGCCGGGGGGGCAGCGCTCGGGGCCGTTTCGCTGCTCCGCATCGCGGGCTCGGCAGCTGGAACGTGAAACAAAAACCTTCAGGTTCTGTTGTTGTGATGAGTTTGCGGGGCAAAGCCGAGCGAGCGGCTCCTGCTCGGACCGGGATGTTCCACCCCAGTAACTCCCTCAGCACCCAAGGGATCCGGAGAGGGCCCTGGAACATGGAAATCACTTTTTTGCTTGTTTGTGCAGTGCAGCGATGTGTGCCTCACTCCCTGGGGTGCTGGCGTTGGTTTTGCAGCTCTTTGTTGGTTTGGGTGTTTTTTTTTTCCTTTAATTAATTTATTTCTCTTATTTCATCCTCACACATGAATCTGGAAGCTTCCTAGATCAGCCAGGCTGCACTTTCACATAGTTTAGGTGGGCTGGCCTTGAAAAATTCCTATTTTGGTGCTTGGAACAAAAGCTGAAGGTGGCAGGGAGCTGAAGTGGCACAGGCCTGAGCTCAGGACTAATTTTGGCTGTGACCTTGAGCAGTTCCTGGCCTGGGTGAGTTCCCTTCTTTGTAAGGGAGGAGAGCAGCTGGGAGAGGAGGCAAACAGCTTTGCAGAGCTCCAGAAGAGCAGCTTAGGAGCTCCAGCACGAGAATAGGAGTGTTTTCCTTTCCCTGATTTCTGAAAACACCCTGGGACTCCGGCAGAGGAGAGCTGGGATGGAGTGGGGAATGTCCCTGCTGCTGCTGCTGCAGGGGTTTGGGGACAGTGCCTGGAGTCACTGCACAGCATGAGCAGGAATCTGATTGTCCCAAGGATAAACCCTGGGCCAGGCTTTACCAGCTCCTGGGCGGGGCTTGTCTGGATTCACTGGGAGCCTCTCAGGGAGTCCTGGGCTCTGGTGAGAGTTGGGCAGTTTGGGGCTTGGGGGTTAAATTTCAGGAACTGGGAATGGAGCTGCTGCTCTTTGTTGTAGAACAGCATTTCAGGGATTTCTCTGAAGCCAGAACACCTGCAGCTGTTGGAGAGCAGCAAAGTGAGCAGTGTGATTGCTCCCATGTGCAAGTGTTTTAATCAATGAAGATCTGTTTGCCTGAATTCTGAGTCTACTTGGTGTTTCTGCCCATGTCCTGATTCAAAGAGAACCTGAAGCACCTGTGAATGTCTGGTTTAATCACAGCTTGATTAAAGCTGCATGATAAAAAACCAAATATTTTTTCACTGGGTACAACAGGCCTGGAATGAGTGACTTAAGCAATTCTGCATTTTTCTAGGGAGGCAAACAAGCAGCACGTGAGGTGTCAGAAGTGTTTGGAGTTTGGCCACTGGACATATGAATGTAAAGGGAAGAGAAAATACCTGCACAGGCCTTCAAGGACAGCTCAGCTGGCCAAAATCCTTAAGGAGAAAGAAAAGCAACTCCTGCTGCAACAGAGGTAAGAGTGGCAGGATGAAATGTCTGGTTGGTGATTGAAATAAAAGAAAAGATGTTGTCCCAGACCATTTTCTGTGATCTTTTCCTCCAGGCTGTGGAATGTGTGCTTGATTTAATGGTAGAGCTGATTTGTGTGTTAGGTGAAATGTGTACACTCAGGTCCCAGAGAATGAAAATCAACATTTTAATTCCATCAACACCTGCTCATCTGAAATACATTTAAAACCGTTTTGGAACAAAAGCTGAGACAAAGTACTGAGACAAAGTTAAATCAGCTGGAGCCTTTTTGGTGGTGGAGCAGTTTCCTGAATCCCTTGGTGGTTTGAATTCTGTCCAGGCAGATGGGTGTGAAAGCTGTAAGTGTGTTTGTGGCAAAGCAGCAATTGCTGCCCCGTGCCCTGAGCTGCTGTTCAGAGCTGCAGTTAAGCCTGGCCCAGCCCTGCTCCTGCTGCTCCCTGGGAACTGCAGAGCTCAGGCAGGTGAAGGAGAGTTGGCTTATCAGCTTTAACTCAAGCATGGAGTAAAAACTGAATTGCACAATTACTTCCTCTTGTGACAGCCCAGAAGGGGAAGGAGCAGAGAAACCTAAAGAGAGCTCTTGTGTGGCACCTGATTTCCTTTCCACTTTCCCTGGGAGTACTTTTTAATGCTTCCCCAGGTTAATGGTTGTTTTAACAAGCAGAAGTAATGCAGCACCTCAGTTTCCCATGCAATTCCATGTGTCAGGGTCCTTCCTGCCACTCCAGGTTGGTTTTGGGAGCTGGAGAGGGGCAGGGTCACTCCCAGTGCCACTCCCTGCACCTGGAATTGCTGAGGGTGTCCTCAGTCACTGCCACTTGCAGGCTGGGAGGGGGGAGAGCATTCCCAGCCTTTGTTCCTCGTGGTGGCACGGGGAAGGGTGGGAGCTGAGCAGCAATCCTGAGTCACAGGGCTGAAACCCTGCCTGCAGTGCAGACTCATTAACTTGTGAGGAGAGTGATGTAAAGGGATTGATTTTGAAATTAATTCTGATCCAGTGAGTAATTGTGAAGTAATTGCAGTCACCCAGTGTTGTAGATAGATCAGCACTGCTTGGACTCTGACACTTGGCTCCATTTGGAGGCAGAGCCTCTTCAGAGACTTGAGATTTTTAGGCAAAGTTTGAGTTTAAGGTTCAGATTATTTCCTTGTTGCTTCTGCCCCTTTTCTGGTAGATTCTGCAGGTTACCACTGGAGGATGGTGAAATTGAGTTGAGGCTGAAATTCCTTGCCCTGTCCTTGGGATGCCTGAATGTGGGATCATTTTGTGTGGCAGTTCCAGGAGTGGCCAGTCTGGCACAAAAGGAGGTTTGGGGCTCTTACAGTCAGGGGCATGTGCTGGGAGAATTCACCTTGTGAGAGGAAGCCTGAGTAACCCCAGGTGGGAGCAGTGTTTGCCCCTGGGCAGTGGGGCTGCATTCCCTGGGGCTGTATCATCAGAGCTCTCAGCTGCCAGTGCTGCACTGCCGAGGATGAGGCTTTTTCTTCTGGAAAAACAACTCACACTTGTGTCACTTGCTTTGGGAGGTTCTTCCTTGCCTTTGGAGCAGTTGGGTCTCCCACAGATCTGCTTTGGACAGCCTGTGTCATCACCTTTAAAGAGCTGTGCAGGAATCATTAACCAGAAGGCAAAGCCAGCCTGGAAAGGTCAATATTTACCTCTGGCAACCTCAGCCAGGCTTTTTCAGCATGAACTCTCCTTTCCCAGTTGTTCCAGGCTCCCTGGGCTTGCCTGGTGTTGGCCCCACGATTCTGGTGGCCCCTCTGGAGGTGTCAGTGAGCCCTCAGTGCCTGGCCAGCCCAGAGCAGGGCAGGGAGCTGAGGAATGCTCATTGCTGGTGATGTTGGAGCTCTGGGCCCAGCCCTGAGCTGGGTTTATGGCTCTGAGGGTGAGGGAGTGTCTGAGCAGGGCCTGAGCAGAGCAGGAGCTCCTGGAGTAACTCTGAGTGAGCCACACCTCACACACCAGGGGAGGCACTCCCTGAGCTAGGTCCTGTCTCCTCAAAGGTGCTTTGGGGTTGAATTCTGTTCTCACCTGGGAACCCCCTGGTTACCTGCAGAGGCTCTGAGGCCTTAGGAGAGTAAATGTGGATGGGAGGGGTTGGAATCTGAGCATCAGTGAATCTTCCCCTTGCCCACAGGAGAGAGTGGGGAGTGTGGAAAACTCTTGTGGGCTGATAATCTTTCCATACCTTGTGCGTGAAAGTAAAAAATTGGAGAAATCTCATTTTTTTGGTGCCACACAAAGAACTTTCTTCTGTGGCACCACCAAAACTGTGTGAGAGGATGAACACTTGGGAATCTGACAGACACATGGCTGGAAAGCATCCATATAAATGGACTTTTCTGTTTCTTTTTGCACTTGAAAGAAATGTGAAAGCTACAGGCCAAGTCAAGCTTTTACCCTTGACTTCAATCAATTCACTTTTTGCTACATGTAGTTACACACAACTCCTTTGTGTCCTTTTCTCCTGTGCCTTTCACATCCCAGCTGCTGCTGTCCATACAAAATGAGGCAAAGGGGACAATGGAGCATAAATAGCTCAGAAAATCAGAGGTGAATTGCTGGGTTTGCCTCCCCTGGCTCATAGGTGGGTTTTGCTCTGCTTTGCACAGGGCTGAACTGCCCAGTGCCCTTTGAATATTAAATTCAGCCTCAGTGTGCTGCTATTTATTTAATTTTCCTGCAAATTAATCAAAGTCATTATTTTCTCCCCTTAATTAGCACTGGAGAAAGTGCTGCAGAAAAGAAGACCAAGAAAAAAAGGTATGTGGGGACTGGTGGGGACTGGCCCAGTCAGTTTGCTGTTTAGATTTTTATTATAACCTGAGAAGAATTAAGTGTGGAGAATCCAGGAAATTTATAATTTCCAGATTTAAAACAGAGCTGTAGAAGTTTGGATTCTGGCAGGAGGAGCAGGAACCTTTTCCACAGAGTGTGTTTGTTTTGATGTAAACACTAACAAAGGAGCTCAGGCCTAACCAGAAAAACAGGCTGAGGCAGAGCAGCTGCTCAGAGCCCTGTGACCTCAGGTGACAGAGCCACCTTCCAGGTGCTCCTTGGCCTCCTGTCCCACCTGGGATGCCTGAATTGCCTGCACCCTGCCTGCTCCCTGCCTGCTCCCCTCAGGCCTCAGCTGTGGCTGTGCCCACAGTTGTGGGTTGGGTGTCAGAGCAGAGCAGGGTGCCAGCCTGGGCTCCAGCAGCACTTTGCCCACACAGGGACACAGAATCAGAGATCAACTCTTGGAAACTTGTCCTGAGGAGGATGAATGGTACCTACTTAAAAAATTCTGCTTTCCCAGAGGTGTGATAAACCCCAAAATCTTAGGTTACCAGCCCACAGCCTCTGCACTGCCACGTTCCCAAATTGCACTTGGAGTTTTGCCTGTCCCCATCTCCATCCTCCTGCTGTCTGTAGCAGCAGCCCACGTGTTGCCTCTGCAAGTTCCTGCCTGTTTCCTCTCCCAGCCCCAGCTCTCGCTTCCCTCTGGGAAAGGCAGCTTTAAGTGCAATATCCTGATGTTTCTGGCAGTGGGTTTTGGAATAAACCTAAGCACTGGATGTCCATGGATTGCTGCTATGGATTCTGTGAAAGGTGATCAGGAAAAGCAAGTTCAGAGTTACTCAGGGCATCCTCCCATTCCTGCCCATCTCATGGAACTGCTCGAATTGAAACTATTACTCCCATATTTTTTATTTTCCTCATCTTACTGCTGTTTTTTTTTCCCCAGAAAAGTCAGTGTTTAAGCAGCCCTTAGGGATTTATCTGTAATGAACAGTCGTTGTGTCTGCACACAGAGACAGCAGATTACAGATGTACAGATTATAAAAACTTCAGTGCTTTGAGGCTTAATCCACACCCACGTTTGTCAGCTGCCAGGGCTGATACTATGAAAAAACCTCACACTCTTCAATAACCTTAACACAGGCACTTCCTGAGCTGTTACATTGAACCAAACCCTCTGATAAAAAATACTGCTTTGATTTTCTAATGGAAACAAAGTTCTGCAGTATCATAATTTACATTTTTGGATGCTCTGATTGACTTTGGTGGGGAGGGAGGTGAAGCAGTGTCTTGTACTTTGGGGAAAGATCTCTGGGAGAACTGAATTGTACTTTCTTGGAATTCTTATCACCCCCCTTAATCAGAGATGTTGGTCTTGAGAACAATGGCCCCAGGAAGGGCTGAACGTGAAAAAAAAAAAGTGCAGAGCATACAGAAATCCTCTTTGCTGTTCATCATTCTGTCTTGATCTTGGATTGTTTCCACCCTTCTCCTCCACCTGGAAAACACAAGCATCCTGTAGTGGCAGGCACTTTGGGTTCTTTTGCCAGGAGTAATCTAAGAACAGTTTTTGCTGGGAACAGCTCTGACCTTGGTGAAATCACTGCTGAAACCTCCCCTGGCTCTTGCAGTGGCAGAATTTCACTGCAGTGGTGAGGCAGGGGCTGAGCCTGGCTCATTTCCCCAGGGCTTGGCTAGTCCAGGGCAGTCAGGCCAGTGAAGCCCCTGCTCAGGGCTAGGAATGAGATCCTGGCCAGCTTTCCCTCCCTGCCCCTCCCTGCTGTCCTGCTGGCTTATGTCATTCCCTGCCATTGCTCAACTGGCCAAAATCCACTCATCCAGGATGGAGAAGGGAGGGGAGGGCGCAGGCATTCATCTCAGATGGTGAGGTGTGGAAATTTTCACGGCAAAAAATTGATCTTTGGGTTATTAGAACAGAGCAGAGGGAACTCTGTGTGTGATGGGCTGTGCTCAGCTCTTTGTTCTCTCTCAGGTCCAAGAGTGTGAGCAGTTCCAGCAGCAGCAGCAGTGACAGCTCAGCCAGTGACTCCTCCTCCGACAGCGAGAGCTCCTCTTCCTCCTCCTCCTCCTCCTCGGACAGTGACAGTGAGGACAGCAACTCCTCCTCCTCCTCCTCCCCCTCCTCCAGCAGCTCCTCCTCCTCCTCCTCCGACTTCGAGTCGGATTCCAGCTCCTCCAGCAGCAGCAGCAGCAGCAGCACAGACAGCAGCTCTGAGGATGAGCCCCCGAGGAAGAAGAAGAAGAAATAGCTGGGGAGGTGCAGGACTGGTGTGGAGTGAGTGACACTGCCCTGCCAGGGGCTGGAGCCACGGCTGCCAAACGTTCCATGGCCAGCGTTCCTACTGCTCACATTTCTGCATAGTTGTTCATAGGACATGGGAGGTGTTAAATGGCACGTGAGACTTACTGAGAGAGTATTTTTGTGGTTTATCCTTTTATGAAAGATTTTACTTTTTTAGTTCCCAAAAACAAAAAAAAATTCTATCATCAGATTTGTTTATATGAGCTGAAGTCCAGCAACTTGGATGTTTACATGCTGGAAAGCAAAAGCTTTTTGTTGCAGATTATGCTGTGCATCATGTGCTGTTCCTCTGTTAATGACAGCTTCACTTCCATTGAGAAAAATCCTCTAAACTGTTCCAAGCAGAAGTTTTTCAGTGCTGCTGTGGAGCTGTGGCATTGTCAAACCCGAATGCACAACGTGTCCCACCCAGAGCCTCCCATCCTGCTGGTGACAGACGGACCCTGTGCTGCTGAGCTTGTGTTCCAGTGGCTTTTCCTGATGCTTCCAGGTCGAATCTTAACTGCCCCATCCAGCTGAGCTGTGTTGATTTGTCACTGATCCATGTCCTGCTTGTCCTGCCCACGGGCTCTGGCCTTTTCACCCTGCTGTGTCCTTGGCTGCTGTGTTGGAGGTGTTTGTGAGACACAGGGCTGCTGTTGGAGGCAGCAGCTGGGGCTGGTGCTGCTTTAGGAGTTTCATCTTTGTGCCTTTTTTTTGTAAATTCAGTGTACCCCAGCGAGCCAAGGGCTGGAGTGGGTGTCCTGCAGATCTGCATCAGAATATTCCCACCCATAATGTGGTCAGCAAAACCAGAGAAATAACAATGATCAGAACTGGGCTCTGTTTTCACTGGGTGCCTGGTGAAAAAGAGGCTCCCTGAAATGAAGGTCTCAAAGGAAAGTGCTCCCCTCTGGATGTGTTTCCCAGGGAATGTGTGACATGCAGGATTGCAGGTTGGGCTCAGTGACAGGCTGCAGGAATTCAGTTGTTCTTTCATTGTGGGAATGGCCCTGGAGAAGCAAGTGAGTGCAAAACCCAACAAAAGCAGATCCAAACACGCTGCAGAACAGGCATTGCTGGATGCAGAGTGGGAATTATTTGGTTTTCTGGTGGATTGAAGCAGTTGCTGTTAGTGTTTTATTTGGTGATGCAGTCTCCTGAATCTTATTGTTGGAGTGCCCTTTTTGGGGAGGGGGCATCACTTGTGGGAGAATTCTCAAGTATCTTGGTTTAGGTTAAATACAGTAACTAAACTATTTTTTATATTTTTATGGAAAGAGTAGTGTGTAGACTTACTTTGGAATAAACTGTACTTATTTAAATGTTTGAAAATACCCATGTTGTGTGTCTGTGACCACTCCTGTGTTTTACAGAACACGCTGCAGACTGTAAATAAAACTACCAGAAAAGTGTTCGTCTTGTGGAGTGAATGTACCATTTAATGGGAAAGTGAATAAATTATTAAACAGTAGCTGCTAAGTTGAGGCTTACTGCAAATATCTCAAATATTTGTGGTGTTTGTGTGCAGGTCTCAGCTGGAGTTGCCCTGACATTCCCTCACAGAGGGGCAGGATTGCTCCCCAGGAAGTTCTCCAGCCAGAAGTCCCTCTGTATCCAGATTTTTTTAAAGTTTAGTTTCAAATACAATGTTTATATTGCCTTTTTTTTTTCTTCTTTCCTTTTCCAGTTACTTTGTCTCTAGGTGTTGTTATTTTACAGCCTGGCCAGAGCCTTACCCTCCTACATCTGCCGCTGCCTCACTTCCTGCTCTCCTGCGGGTTGGGAATTTTCTAAAGGCCCTGTTGAGCAGGAGTGGTTCCAGGGACTGCACTGTTTAATCCCTCCCACTCCAAGCCAAGCTGCCGCTGCTCATTGCGGGGGAGCGGCTGATGCAGCCTGGCAGGAAAACAGCCTCGGGAAAAGCCTCCGGAAAAGCCTTTCAAGGAGAGCCGCGGGAGCAGAGGGGAGAGCAGGAAAAGGAGAGACAGCCGCAGTTCTGAGTGCAGGGCTGCATTAACCCACGCAGAAACAGGCTCTGGGTGCCCTGGGTTAGTGCATTGGTTTGTTTTCTGAGGGAGGAGTCTGATAAACGGGAGGTTCTCTGGCGGGTGGATTTGCTCTGTGAAATTCTGTTTGTCCAAGCTGTGCCTTTAGCAGCTGCAGGGACAATGGCTCCTGTTTGAGGTGGATCTCCACAGCCTCCTTTGTTCTCCAGGCCTGTGTGCTGCAAACCTTGGCGCCACAACAGCCCAGAATCCCAGAACAGTTTGGGTTAGAAGGACCTAAATCCCATCCAGTGCCAGCCCTGCCATGGCAGGGACACCTCCCCCTGTCCCAGGCTGCTCCAAGCCTGTCCAGCCTGGCCTTGGGCCCTGCCAGGCCTGCAGCAGCCACAGCCGCTCGGGGTGAGCTCTGCCGGGGCCTGCCCACCCTCACAGCCAGAATTCCTTCCCAACATCCCATCCACCCCTGCCCTCTGGCAGCGGGAGCCATCCCCCGTGTCCTGAACCTGCATCCCTTGGAAATCTCTCTCTCCATCGTTTCCTGCAGCCCTTCAGGCACAGGGAGGCCCAGCTGGGTGCTCCCGGAGCTGCTCCTGTCGGGGCCGAGCGCCCCCGGCTCTCCCCGCCTTGCCCGGCCTGGGTCCGGGGCTTCCGCGTCCCGGTCTCCGCCGCCAGGGGGCGCCGCGGCCGCGGGGCCGCTCCCCGCGCGCTGCCCCACGTGACTCTCCCGCCGCCGCGCGAGGGAGGCGGGGCCGGGCCCTCGCCACGCCC
>VWZV01013897.1:0-87752 GCA_013397155.1 Irena cyanogastra | reverse complement strand
GGAACCGGCGGGCCCGAGGCCGCGATCGGCCGCTGCAGGCGCATCTCCCGCCGGGAAGCGCGGGTTGGCCCGCGTCGCGCCCCGCGGTGACACGGTGCGGAGGGCGGGGGTCCCTCCGGGGGCTCAGCCCGGGCATTCCCGGCACCGGGAGCCGGGCCGGGCTCGGTGCCGGCGGGGCCGCCGCGCTGCCCGCCCCGGTGATGGATTTAATGCTGTTCCGGTAATTGACGTCAGGGCTTTGTTCCTTCCCCTTTGCTCCCCGCGGTTCGGGGCCGGAGCCGCTCCGGACGGGGTGGGCAGGGGCGGACGGGCCGGGGGGCCCGGGCGGGTCCCGCTCACGGCATCGGCTCGGGAGGGAAGGAAGGGCCGGGTTCGGCCGCAGTCCGTCCCGGGGCGAGTGGGTGGCTGTTACGTAAAGCCCCGTCCAGCCGGGGTTACACCGACTTTGGAAAGAGCAGGCGCTTCACGTTCCCGCACTCTGCGCTGACCTTCCTCCTTTTTCCCTTTTCCAGTGGACAAAACAAAGCGAGAAAGCGTTGAGATGTGCGGCCCAGGCATGGCTGCGTTCGGGGCTGTGTCTGTGGCTCTCTGCTGGAAATGAGCAGGTGGTTGAGTGAATTTTGGGGGAGAGCCGAGTGCTTGTGCCCAACCCTCCCTCACAGCCCGGGCAGGGCTGCACAGTGGCAGAGGAGCCTGGAAAGGGGCAGGTGTGAGGCCTGCTGTGCCCCGGCTCACCTCTCCCCTCCTTACAGCCCTGGTGATGGTTTTCTCAGCAGTGCTGGTGGTTTTAAGGGACTAAAGGGGCCCTTCCTCAGTGCCCCTCTGGGCAATGAGCTGCTTCTGCTCAGCTCTGGGTGTTTGTTTGTCACCTGGGCTCCCTTCCAGCTGCTGATCTCTCAGGTGTATTTCTAGTTCCTGGCATTCCTTTAAAAGGACTGAGTTCTTCTCTCAGCTCCCTGGCGAATGGGGATTTGCAGCCTGGGGGGGTTATTGCAAAACAGGGTCTAGGGAAGTGCTTTGCAGGAGTGGTTGTGCACCTGATTGGTCCTTTCATGTCTCCTCTAATGAGGGAAACGTGATTAAACTCCCGGCCCCGAGGTGTGAGACAGTCCCAGTGTCACACTGGAGTTACTCTGGGGTTGCACTGGGACTGGTCTTGTTGGTCAGGAGCAAAAGGGAAAATTTATCTTTTGGCATTATTTGTATCTTGGCTTTGTTAATGTGTCAGTGTCGGTTTTTGGCATTTGCTGCCTCCTGCATAGTGTGTTTGCAGACACACTCTCTGTGTGAGAGCAGACTCTCCTGTGTTCAGGAGTGAGACAATCCTGGAATATTCTGAGCTGGGAGGGGCCCACAGGATCATCCAGCCCAGCTCCTGGCCCTCCACAGACCCCAAACAATCCCACCCTGGGCATCCATGGGAGCAGTGTCCCATTCCTGGGGAGCCTGGGCAGTGCCAGCACCCTCTGGGGGAAGAACCTTTCCCAAAATCCAGCCTGCCCCTCCCCTGGCCCAGCCCCAGCCCTTCCCTGGCTCCTGTCCCTGTCCCAGAGCAGAGATTGGAGCTGCAGCCCCCAATGAGCTCTGACCTCAGGCTCCTCTTCTCCAGCAGAACAATCCCAGCGCCCTCAGCAGCTCCTTAATGCTCCTTCCACGCCCTTCCCCATCCCTGTGTCCCTCTGCATGCTATCAGCTTTTTATCTTTTTTATGTTGTGGTGCCCAAAAGCACCCCCAGGACTCCAGCACAGTTTAACAGCAATGAAGGAGAACAGTGAATTTCAACTCTGATCTCACAAGCTGTCTCAGGCCCCTGATATTTCTTCTAAACATCTCTGCAGTTCTTGTTTTATGACTTTTCCTTGTCTCAAACATTGAGCGAGTGAGACTGAGCCCCTGGGGTCAGTTTTTGTGTGAGAAGCCATGCAGCAACCCAGAAAAATAATTCATATTTATGTATTTAACATTCTTGCCAGTTCTAGTGACCTGGACTTGATAAACCACGATAAAACCCCAGTGAAATATGGCTTGGAGTTGTGGGATGTTTTCTTTAGGAAGCTGGAATGCGCAGATGCTTTTGCATGGTTACCACCCGGTTGTTTAATGAGAAGACGCCATATTCTGTCTGCACAAACCATAGAGTTTGCTTCGTGGGGGCTTTCTAGGTGAAGAGCTGCTGCAGGAATCTGTGCTGAGGCTGCAGCTGGCCCACGACAGGGTGGCATTTGCCCCCAGTTGCTGCCGTGGCTGCTGGCGGGTGTGTGCTGCCCCAGTGTTTTCCAGCGTGGGTGCCGCCGTGTCGGATCTGACTAAGGCCACGTGTGACCTTAGTGACTGAGGCAGCAGCCCTTGGCACCTCCTGGTGCCTGCAGCAGGGCCTCTGTGACCAGGTGATGGTGGAGCTGCTGTCATCGTGTCCCTCACTGCATTGCCAGTGCTTAGGACAGGTGCCAGAGCTGCTTGTGACTGTTGCTGCTGCCTCCCTCCCTTCCCTTCCTGCTCATCCTCTTGGTTTGGGGGTTTTGTCACCATCACTGCTCTTACTCTGCTGCAGATGATCAGAAATTTGCAGCGTTGAGGGTGGAAATACCGAGAGTTGAGTCCTGAGAGCTGAGCCAGGAAAGCAGCACCTCTGCCATGGGCAGACTTGGGCACGTCGGGGGAGCTTGAGCAGCTTCCAAGAGGCCACAGCAACGTGTGTGCTGAGCTGGGAGGAGTGGGAGTTGCAGAGTCGTGTTTGGAGTCCCCCTGTGTGAGGGCTTAGGAATAGTCTGGAGTTTTTGGTGACTGAGGTTTCTTTTCTGTGGCAATAATTGTTCTTGGCCACATAATTTCAGTTTGTTACTCACCTGTGGTTTGGTCTACAGGCCTGTTTCCTTTCTCTTGCTACTATGTCACAGTTGTCTTCAGCAGAGCCTCAGAAACAACTCAGTTTGGGGTTAGATACTTAAACTTCAGTTTAGATTAGATTCACAGAAGGAATCCTTCCCAGGAAGGGTGGGCAGGCCCTGGCACAGGTGCCCAGGGCAGCTAGGGCTGCCCCTGGATCCCTGGCAGTGCCCAAGGCCAGGCTGGACACTGGGGCTTGGAGCAGCCTGGGACAGTGGGAGGTGTCCCTGCCATGGCAAGGGTGGCACTGGATGGGCTTTAAGCCCCTTCCCACCAAGACCCCCTATCCTCCTTCACCTTCAGTGTCTACCTCAGAGTATGTACCAGAACCAAAATGGTGTCACCTCCTCTAAACTGGGGAACAGAACACCCCGAGCTGTGTGGAGATGGAGAGGCTGTGGGATGAAGAGGGAGTGTCTGGAAACAAGTCAAGAAACTTTAACAGATTACATTTAGCTAGAGCAGGGTTAGATGTATGTAAAATATCTTGCGAACTGTGTTGAACTAAGAAAATAAGCAATCAAGTTCATCGAATTGCAAAACTCAAGATGAAAGAACTTGTGTGGCAGTTATTCTTCTCTTGCAGGATGGTTCCTTCTCTGCAGTCACTAATGACTAAGGAGATGCTCTGCAGCTTGTGAAATGACAGGGCTGCTGTCAGTGCTTAGGAAATCCAAGTGCAGCCCCTGCTCCTTCCTGTCACCGAGGCCCTCTGAGCGCAGCCAGCCCCAAGTGCTGAAGCTGTGCTGTTCTCCCTGTGCCTCTCCCCTGCAGGAATCCAGCTTTATTCTCATTTTAGCTGCTTGCACTAGGTGGCCAGTGAATTACCCCTTCCCAGTCTGGAGCAGTGCTGGTGCTCTCTGGGGTGACCTGTGCCCAGAGCTCGGCATGGCACAGCTCCTTGGGGCTGGGCCAGCCCTGGCTGTGCTGGCCAAAATTCCCTGGTCCTGGAGCTGGGCCTTGTTTGCTTCATGCACTCGTGTCTCCTTCGGTGTCTGCCATCTCCCCAGGCTCTCAGACTTTTACTACTTTCCAAGTTTCTTTCTTCAGCTCTGTGTTTCAAACCCTTCTTTTCCCTAACTCTGTCTTTTCTCCCAGTGCTTGGAGTTTTCCTTGGGTTGTCTTGTCTCCTGTTCTTACTTGGTTCATTCATTCTTGCTGATGAATGTAAAACCTGGGTTATGAACTGCCAGTAGCACCAGGTACCAGCAGGAAAAAAAATCTCCTTGTACTCCATACTGTACAAACCTGGAATAAGGGAAGTTCTTGCCCTGAAGTCTTGAACTAATTTTCTTCTGTTAACAGCTCATTAAGAGAAATCTTCCTGCTCATCTTTTTATAGAAAACAACACCTCATGAGGCAGCTCAGAGCCTCCTTTTACTGACTTTTTTTTTTACAGTTCATCTTAGTTTTTATTCATGTCACAACATTTATTGATAAATTACTTGAACGTGCTGCTTTCATGTTTTATAATTAAACAAACAGCATGTACTTTTACTAATGTGTAATCCTGTAGTGATGGTGTTTTCCAGGAGAGGCTGTTTTGTCATTCCATATCTCTCCTGTGGATAGGTGTGCTCCTCTGCAGCCCCCCAGCAGTTTCTCCCTGTTCCCAGTACTGCACTGGGAGCATGAAGAGGTGGGAGAGCAGAGGCAGGATAATGGTGTGGTTCTCCCCAGTGTGCTTGGTTCTGAAGGATTGATGTTCCCACGTTATTTGCAGTTTTCAGGAGCAGCTTTAAACTGTTTGTCCTTTGGGCTGGAAGCTTCCCTGAGGTTTCCAGCTCGGTGGGTTCCTCTTGGAGGGGCAGAAATGAGCCCTGGAGTGGTTGTGCTCCTCCTGCAGCTCCTGGGGAGGCTGAGGGTTGGAAAGTGTCAGAAAAGGTCTCAAACCAAAGCAGATCCCAAACCTTCGAGCTTTTCCAACTCCGTAACCTTTGGTGATGAGAGGGCAGCCAGGTTTTGGTGTCACTTTGTCATCTCCTGGAAGTGGGGGCAGGCCTTGGTGCCTCACTGCAGTTGGGTCATACATCACTTTATTGACAGACATTTTCCAGTTTCAGAAGAAAAATAAAGAATGTTTAATTTGCAGAACCAGACACTGGGAAAACAGTGTTTGTGATCAGTGACAAGTTTAACTCCTGAGACAGAGGGAGCTGTTCCCACTTGTCCTTACCTGGGATTCTAAGATTTCACAGAAGGAAGTTGATCCAGAGTAGATATTTCCCTCAACAGTTGGTTTCCTGTGGAAATTCCACACCATTGAACAGTCATTCAGTTTTTCACTTCATTTTCCTTTGAAATTTCTAATGTTCACTTTCCTTGGTGTGATCCTGTTGAAGGTGTCTGATTTTAAATGAGTATTGGGTGTTTATATTGGTTGTCTGCTATATTTTTATATAAATTAGGCTTCAGAAACTGTGTACTCCCATGTATTTCCCCATTCCTGCTGACAGGACTATAAAAGCTCAAACCTGATCATAATTGTCCAGCTTTGTGCATTCACTTGGAGATTTTTTGTTTCTGCATTTAATTTAATTTCCAAAAGACGTTAAAGAGATTTCAGTGATGGACGTGCTTAAATGGTTTTAATCAGGCTTTGATGTGCACGAATCATTAAAGCGAGGAGGATGAAGAGATCAGAGTCCCCAGCTCCCTTTGTGTGCCTGGGCTGCAGAGCAGCTCACTGAGGAGGAAGTGTCCAGGAAATCCCAAAGGCACAGGAGCAGCCACAGGACAGGGGAACGGCCTCGGGCTGTGCCAGGGGAGCTTCAGGCTGGAGATTGGGAACATTCCTTCATGGAAAGGGTTCTCCAGCCTGCCACAGGCTGCCCAGGGCAGGGCTGGAGTCCCCATCCCTGCATGGCTCTGCATGTGAAGGTGCCACTCTGGGGACTTGGGGCAGTGGGAATGCTGGACTCCAGGAACTTGGAGGGCTTTTCCAGCTTAAACAATTCTATAATTCTGTTTTTCCCACAGGGAAGGGGAACAGCAAACTGAAAAAGCTACATCAAATTAGTATTTAGTTAGTGTGATGGGAATTTTTGCATTTATACGTTTATAGGGAATTTAGTTTGTGGGATGTCATGCATTTCATGGGCAGAGGAATAACCAGAGTTTCTGTGGAAAAAAAAGTAATTTGGGAGATCAGCTAATGTAACTTTCCAGTGTTGCATTACAATTAACATAAGCATTTCCTTATTTAAAGATAGTTTTAAAATTGTTTGGTCAAAATCCAGATTTGAAAGCATTAAGATGGAAATTTCAGAAAACCGAATATGGGAAACAGGTTGAAGAACTTAAAGAACATGTTGTAACTTCAGCAAGTTGTCCTGTGCTTTGGCATAAATAAAATGAACCTAATGGAAATTGCTGAGTGAAAAATGCTTGATTTTACAAAGATCTCCTAATATTGTTGTATTTTTGTAATTTCAAGAGTCATTGAAGCACAAAGATGGGCCAAGAGAAGGTTAAATGGGTTGATGTACTGGTATTTTCCCTATCTCCTGGGGTTTATTTTTATGTTCTGAGTTGTCCCCTGTGGAACAGAGCTTCCTGAGAGTTTGTTTGTGTGTTTTGTGGAGGTTTTTATATTTTGGAGTGAGGTACTGTGTTTGTTTGACATTTCTCATTGAGCCTTCCAGTTCACCTCTGGCTCTTACTGGTGTGGAGCTACTGGAATCCCCCTGGCTGTGGGTGAAAAGCTGTGGCCGCATGGAATATTGGTTTAAATTGCCTGGTGAAGTTTGGGATTTCTAGATAACTAATTTGTTTTTAAATTAATTAATTTAGGATTTAATTTAGCCTTCTGATGCCGATAGGATAAATTAGCATCATGTTATAGCATTGATTTGCCATGGTGGAAACTGGTGTTTGGTGTACACCAGCCTTTAAAAGATAAAGGGTGAAAAGGTTTTTCCTGGAGCAATTGCTCGTGCTGAAAGAGCTCCACTAATTATATTTAATGAGCAAAAAACACAAGTAAGGACTTTGCACTGTGACACATTCTTAGCCAATAATTACCAGAAATATGTTTTAATAGGAGAGAGTTTTAACAAGTAGTCTTCAGCTTAAATTTGTTAATCGCTAATGACCTCCTAAAAACCTACTTTCTTCAGGTTTTTCTTCAGTTTTTTTCCTTCAGCTTTCTTTTTTTTTTTTTTTAGTGGAAAAAGTTGCATTATTTCCTGGCCACGTGAAGCAAGGTCCATGCTGAATTGGCATTCAAAAATGTTTTTGTTTACTTTTTCTTATTTATTCAGAGTAATGTTCAAATCCGTCCAGTCGTGATTTGCTGACAAACTTGAAGCTCAAGATGGTCAGAAATGGGTGTGGTTTAATCTTTGTTGCTCTTTTAGAGTGTGAGATTTGGATCTCATTAGCTGCTCTAATGGGCTGATTCCTTGCTGTACAATTTATTTCAATGCATTATTCAATTAAAAAAATTTATTATGTGTGACTCTCACTACAAATAGTGAATCATACTTTAAGAGAATTTAATTTGAACTTGTGCTCAGAAGAGTTCCATTAATTGAACCCCAGCTAGGGGTGTCCATCAGTGCCTGCTGCCTGTTCAGCTGCAGCAGCTTTGCCCAGCACAGCCTGGGAGTGTAGTAGTTCCCACCATGGAATTTCTGGGGCACTTGAAGCACTTTTGGCTCTTCCAGAGACGTTTCCAGGCTCCAGCTCTGACCCAGCTCGGTGTGAAGTGGCCTCTTGCATGAAGGGTTTTGAAACCCAACTGAATTTTGACGCAGCTTTTGCAATGTCCAATGTTTGTCTTTAACTTCGTGCCACAAAGAGCTGAACTTCTCTTTCTGGTGGCAAAACTCACCGAGTCTCCCTGGCTGGAAGTGAAATGTGTTGGTAGAATTCTGTGTTTTGCAGTTTTGTGTCTTTTGGTTTAAGGCCACATCCAGAAAAGTGCAAAAAGTAGTAAGAACTTTGGGGGAAAAAACCCAAACATCATTATTATGAGAAAATATGATGTCATTTATATTGAAAGAGTTTGTACAGCTAAATTAACATTTATCAACTGTTTTCCTGAGGTAAAAGATACCTCACTAAACACCCTGTTACTCAGTGGGGGCAGAAATGGAAATGTTTTTCTCGATCTGCTCAGGGGGATTATAAAGTAAGGTGGCATTCAGTAGGTAGGATGAAAAGTGGAAACTTTCCAACTGTTGAAGCAGGGTTTGTTTGGAAGCACACACATCAAAGCTGTGCCTTTCCTGCTGCATTTCAGCTTCCCTCTGTAGATAGTTCTGGGCCCTTCCTCTCGCTTCCAAATTTTTTTGCTCTGCCTGCAAATCTTAAATGCTCCTCTTCCCTAGGTTTTTCCAGAGTTTTAACTACTCTGTGCTCTCATCTTCAGTGTGTTTAAAAAAGAAAGTGTGAAGGTACCATGAAGCATCCCAGGTCTCAAAGCTGTCACGTTCTGACAGCAGGTTTTAGACAACTAGGAAATGATGCTGAGTTTGGTAAACCCTTTGCATACGAGTTAGGGCTGAAAACTGGGAGGGAAAACTTGTGTTCTCTTTTTCTGGTACTCAGAATTGTGGATTTTTTGAAATCTGTAAAGCAATCCTAGAACTGCTGCAGCTGCCAGTGGGGAGTGCTGGCCCTGTGAGAGTTCAAGCCACCACTTCTGAAAAGATCCTGGTAATAATAAATTGGTGATAATTTAGAAAATATATTGATGCTGACCTGGATCCACCCTGGTGGTTTTGGTGCTTGCCCTGCAGTTGTTCTGGGAACAACCTAGACAGGCTGTTCAGGCCTCTCAGTTGTTCTGTGGCTCACCCCGAGTGGTTTCCCATGGTTCTGGGGAGAGTTAAATCATTGAACAGTGAAGTTTTGAATTCTGGTTGCTCTGCTGACCTGCTCCCCAGCATCCTCCTGCTCTTCCTCCATCCCTCCCACGCAGGTTGCAGAATTATTATCTCAAACGCTGCTGTTCAGTTCAGGAGGGATGCAGCACAGTGGGTGAACCTTGGTCACCATGGGAAGTCCAAGATAAATGTCTTGTGAGGCAGTGCAGACAGATGATCTGACACTGAGGCTGGAGGAAGTGGCAGTTAAACCAGCACAGTGTCTGATAAACTTTTCTCCTTTCTTCTTCTGTAGTTGAGATGGGAGAAGGATGTGAACCTTGAATGTGATTTTCCCTTTTGCCTTTTCACTCCTGGTTTAGATGGCACCTCATTAAAACATTGTCTGCTGTTTCAAATCTTACACAGAGCAGATTTATCTGAGAATTTCTGTCAAGTGAATCCTTTCTTAATCCTACTGCCACAGAGTTCATAGCACTCAGATGTAATGATGTCTTTTATGAAAGTAAATTATTGGGAGGAAGTCAGAATGATAATAGCCAGATTAATGTTAGATGTCTGAATAACTATTGCTTAATAAAATCTAAATGCCAATTGTCTTGGCTTCAAAGTTTAAGCAGATGAACATGTAGGTACAGGAATTGGGTTATTAAGTTTCTGCCCAATTAAAGGGCAGAAATTTGTTGGGAAACTGTGTTGGAATATGCTTCAGTTAGCCTGTGTGGACATGAAAGGACTGCATGTAAAAATGCTGAATTTGTGATGGTCTGTCTTTGCACTGGGGGAATTAAGGACTCTCCCAGTGATGGAGAGCGGGAAAGATGGGGAGGATGTCCTTGGTTGAGGGGGAGATGGAATTGGGCTGAAGTTGGCTGGGAAGGGATTTAACTGAGAAAGAAAAGAGAGCTGCTGGTGGCTGGCTGAGCTCGGGGCCAGGCTGCACTGCTGCTGTGGTGATCTCCTCCCCTGTGGCATCTCAGGGTAAGCAATTTCACTGCCTGGTTAAGAAAGCTCCCTGTTCCTCAGAGTAGATGTTGCAGGATGAAGCAAACACAAGTGCAAAGGCTTGGGAAGGCAGAGCTGAAATTGAGCTTTGCTGAGCAGCAGCAGCTGCACTTCCCTCTCCTGGCTGGGGCTGGTTCTGGTGGCAGGAGCTCACTGCTGCTCCCGAGCCTTATCTGGCCTGGAATGCTGACCTGGCCTGGGCTGGGTGCAGAGAATGACAATTTCAGTGACTTTGTGGTCTCGTGGTGTCAATCCCCGAGGTTCTGCTCCTCTGGGCCAGGAGTGGCACTGTGGCAATTGGGATGTGTTCCAGGAGGGAGCCTGGGGAGAGAGGGATGTGGCTGGAGGAGTGAGCCTCCCTCTGCTCCCTGGCCCTGGAGAGAGGAGGAGGGAGCAGGGCTCTGTGCTGTCACTTGCTGGGCTTTCCTGTCCCTCTCCCTTTCCTGAAGAGACAGGACAGAAAGGAGGAACTGGTGTCCTTTGTGCAGATCTGCTCCCTGTGAAGGAAAAGAGTTGGGAATTAATTTCTGTGTTCATCAGGGAGGCGGTACCAGACATTTTCCCTCCTGGATAGTACTTCTGCACAAAAATGAGACATTTAAGATGTGTGGTTGTGCATTTTTAAGGTCCCTTGAGTGAATTACCTCAAACCAGTCTTGCAAATTCTCAGATATAAACAATTTTAAGCTGTTTTAGTAGTATGATTTTTAAATGGACTTAAAGATGGTTTTAAATAAGCTGCACTGCGAGTGCTGAATTTAGAAATGTCCTCCTTGACTTGGCTTCTAAAATCCAATTGCCAGAGGTTCACTTTTACCTTAGTTCTTTTACCTTACCTTGGCAAGAGGAGTGTAACTGGATGATTTTTAAAGTCTCTTCCAACCCAAACTCCATTTCTTCCTTGCTTCTGCGTGCTGAATCTCATGTATGATGAATGATGCACCCAGTTCTCATCTGGACTTGTTAAATGAAATATTACACTTACAGAGCCTCTTTCTAAAGGATCCCCAAGTCCTTTTCCAGTGGTTCGTGTTGAGTTACAAATGATCACTGTAATTCTTTTATCCACCATCGCTGTGTGTTGGCTTCTCAGGTGGAAGATGCTGACTGATCCTCAGGTAACCTGATATTTGAGGGATGAAGGAGACTCTGGCAGCTAAAACACAAAAGCAGGATGTAATTACTTGCACCATCACTTGAGTGAGAGGCTGGAATTAAGGCAGTGCTCCCACAGACAGTGCTGTGGAATTCATTCTCCCAGCTAACGGTGGTGAAGGATTTGTGCTGCTTTGTCTGGGGAGCAGCACAAGTCCAGGCACATCGAGCTTGGTGGGGATTTCTGGGTGCTCCAGAGCTGAGTGGGAAGGAGAAGTGCCTGCAGCAAACTGCTGGCTCTGCCCTCCCTGGGAGTTCTTGTCAAACATTAACCAGACCTAGGCCAACTCACTTTTTTATTATTTTTATTTAAAGCTCTCCCACCCTCAGCAGGTACAAAGGGGTTCCCAGGCAGCTCTTGGGGCGCTTTGTGTTCTCCCTGTAGAATGTGCAGTAGGAACTCCTGATGTGAAGGGTGGGATAGAAGCATTTGTAGGAATGAGAAACATTTATGTTTCAGTTCATGGTGAATCTGATTTATATTGGTATCACGTTACCAGTACAATTGCATTTGAATTGTATTGCCAAGAGCTGAAATGAAACCTTGCAAAGAGGGAGATGGAGCTGTGGAAAAGTTCATTCTCACCAAACTAGCTGAGCAAGATGGTGGCTCAGGGTTTCCTGTGTTCACCTGTGCAGCCTCCCTCCGGGATACCGAGTTCTGGGGTAGAATTTTGGGATACTTGGGTATCACAGCCTTTCCTTTGGTGAGCAGATCCCATGTGCATCAGGAGCCATCCCAAACCAAATCCCCCTCCCTTGGCATGGAGCCTTTGTGTCAGAAGGCGAGGGACAGAAACAGAAAACTTCATGCTTTTGAGAAGTTGTTTTTTTTTCTCTGTCTGGACACATACAAAAACTACTTGAATTCTGTGTAAACTCTTGTTTTTAGTTGTGTTCCTTATTTCAGTTATAAAACTCTGAAGATGACTCTGCTGCTTCTGTATTTGCACAATCACTGTTATCCTCTAAACCTGTCCTGGAGACTTGTCCTGTTTGTGCTTTTTTGGGCAAAGCTGTATTGTTTAGTAGGAAATATTATAATTTTTTTCTGTGTTTTTCTTATTCACCATCACATAGAATGTAGAAATTAGGATTATACATACATTTCTGTAAGTGGTGACACCAGGGCATGTTCCTCTTTGTGTGTCAGTGGTTTTGTGTTAGTTTTGTTGTTGCAGGACAGTTATTTTTCAATGTGTCCCTTTTTCAAACAGCTCCTCTGGGAGTGTGTTTTACTAAAAGCTGACTGAGTAGCATTTTAGGCTCATGCACATGATTTCAGGGCAGGATTTGTGGTGATGCCCTGCTTGATGCACAAGCTGGCAGAAGTGTCCTGTGCCAGCTCCTGGGTTGCCCCTTGCCCATGGTAAAACGAATATTTAAAATAATCAACAGACATCTTTGGATGCAGCATTAAGGCAGCTTCAGGTATTTTTAAATGCCTTCTGAAAACATCATTCCTTGTTACAGGCGGGCTCTCCAGCTCTTTTCCCCCTTCCTTTTAAGAAAAAAGGATGAAATCATGGGAGCTGGGTGTGCCCCCGCAGCTGGGTGTGCCCTACACGGAGCTGGGATCCTGCACGTTCCCTCTCAGCCTGTTTATCCTTCCTATCCTTCGCCAAAATTGTCAAACGAAATTGGGGTTTCATGGCAGCCAATTAACCAATTAACTGTTTGATTCCTCTTGCTCACGAAACCAATTGAGATTGAAGAAGCCCTGGAGTTAAATGAGGATGTCTGGAAGGAAGTGGAGGTGTTGTAAGCAGGCTTTGAAGGTGCAGTGGTGGCTGGGTGGGGTGTGGTGGGGTCGGATCCCTGTGGATGGGCTGCCTGTGGAGGTTCCCTGGCCCAGCCTTTGCCTTTGATGGTTTTGCCTCATGGAAGATGAAGAGATGCTGCTGGTGCTGGGCTGGAGCAAAGACTTGGGTGCCTGATGTGGTTCAGGGGGCTGAGAAGGGTTTGGCCAAAGTCCTCTTTCTTTTAACAGCTTTGCCAGGAAAACTCAGGCAGCGTGGGTGTGCTGGTTGGGGTTTATCTTTAGTCTGGGGTTGCGGTCCAAAAGCCCCAGAGCTGGGATGTGCCCCCTGCCCGGAGCTGAGGGAGTGGGAGCTGGGGAGCAGGAGGACAAGGCAGCACCAGCACTGCCATTTCACCCCACACGTTACACAGCCCAGGTGGTGATCTCTCAAACCAGAGCCATGCCCTTGTTGGGTTAGGGGGGAACAGAAATAGCAGAGGGGATTGAGGGAGAGGCTGGAAGGGGAAGTGGAAGCTGTGTCTGGGCTGGGGGATGCGCTGGTGTTGCTGTGCTCGCTGTGCCTGGAGCAGCCTGGAATGGTGGCTCAGGAATACACACGGGGGGAGGCTGGGCCAGGAGTTCTGTGAATTCCCTGCTGGATTTCCTGCTTGCTCTCAGCTCTTCCTGTTGAGCTGGAGCAGAGGTGTGAGATGTGAAAGGTTGGTTATGCAGGGAAGTCTCAGGCACAGGGACTGTTCAAAGTACAGTGGGACACACTCCAGGAGGAGTGACTCAAACCATGTGGAGTTCAACTTCCTAAAAATGGAAATACTCTGCTGTGCTTTAGGCCTGTTTTCTGATTATTTTTTTTAATTTTTGAACTTCTCTTTTCCCAGATGTGGAAACTAAGATGACTTTGGCCCTTGCTGCAGGGACATTGTTCTGACTCTCTCAGCCTGTGTCTGCTCCTCCCTCACAGTTCAGCTCAGGCCACCTGGAAAAGGGGAATTTTAGTAGAATTATCTTGATAGCATCAGGTACAAGGCAACAGGTTCTTCATCTTCCACTTCCAGGCCTGTGCAGGGAGGGAGCAGAGGTGCTGTCATTGTTCCCAGAGGATGGGGTAGGAGTGGTGGGAGCAGTGCATTGTAGTGGGTATTAAAGGTTTGTTACAACTTTCAGTGGGCTGAAAACGGAACTGCTGCAGCTTCCTGCCTGCTGGAGTTAATTGCCAGCGATGCTGATCAGCAGAGAGCCTTGGTCATCTGCCTTTCAAAGTACCTCTCCTGCTTCTCCTGAGCATGGGAACACTTCCCTCTGTAGGCTCGTGGCTGTGGAAGATGTGGGTTTGAGTGGGAAGTTGTCTGAAGTACAGAGCTAAGGAAGCCCCATGAATTTCCTCTATTTACACATTTCATGCTGGTGTGATTTTAATGGCCTTGAACACGTTATAGGCACTTAAAATAGCTCTGTGTGGAGGTTGGATGATTAGATACCAACAAGTCTAACTTGTATCACAGTCAAACTGTTTGCTCTAATAAAAAATGTAAAAGAGTTAAAGAAAGCTAAACTAAGTTCCCATACAGTCAAGGTGACTCCCACGAGGGTGTTTATCATTTACTGTATTACAAAAGGCTGGGGAGGAGTGGTTAAAAGTGTCATTAACTGGTGTCTTTCTGATGACTAATTTTACATTGACCTGGGCAGGTACAGCCACAGCAGCTCTGGGTTTGCACCAGCTCAGATCTCAAGTGAATCTTTGCTGTAACGTTCCTTTTGTGTGACAGTGTTGGTACAAATGATGGGTTTTCTTCAGGTCTAAGAGTTATAGGAAACGTTGATGCAATTTTAAAAGATGATGCTTATCTCTGTAAAAAATAGTGAAGGTCTTTGTAAATATTTAAGCCTCTATTTGGAAAACAGAGATGTAAAATTCTTTGTTAAGATTATAATATTGTGGATGTATAGCTGTATATAATTCCTGATCTTAGTGTATTGGTGGGAATGAACCACCCAGAATCAGAGCATTCCTATTCCCTGCCTCAAAATTTGCCTTTAATAGTAAATGCCATGGACTCAGACTGTTCTAGTTGGCTTTAACTGATCAGTGTCTATAATTAAATCTGATATTTCTGTGTTGAAATCCTACATATGTAACAAATTGGGCTGCAGTCTCAAGAATGAGCTTTTTAAGCCTTAAACTTCTAAAACAAGTTTGTCATCAATGCCAGAATGATCCCAGGAGTTTGCTGGCCACATTCCAGTGCACAGGTTCCTCTTCCAGCCCTGATGGCCACCTGTGGTTACATGAGTTCAGCAGGTTACAGGAGAACTGGAGAAAAAAGTGATTTTTCACAAAAAATGTGAGTTGTATTCATGGGTTTGGTATCAGCACAGAGTTGGGTTGTGCCAGTGCTTGTACCTTATTTGCAAGGCAGGGAAATACAACAAACCTGGTGCCCTAGAAAGCATCAAAGATCTCAACTTCCACCCTAGGTTTGGTCTGCTTTGGGCAGCCTCTGAGGTTTCACTGCTTTCTGAGCAATAGGCAAAGTAAAGCCAAAGGGGGAAGAAATGTAAGAGGAGAAAATGTTACTGAGATGAAAAGACTCATGTTTAAAAAACTGACTGATGGGTTAAAGTTTTCTTGTTGAGAATGCAATAGCTGGGTTTGCACAGCTTTCAGAGTAATGCTCTAGCAAGTCATTTATTATTTTTAATAATCAGACAGCTGTCTAAAGACATGAAATAATGATTTTCTAAGCAGCCAACATATTCATTTTAAACTGCAAATTATGTGGTGGAACATCAGTTTCTTTCCTGGATGTACCTGCTGTACTTTGTGCAGATCAGTGAAGAACATTTCGAAATCTCTTGGTGCAGAGTTTAGCAAATATTGTGGCTGCCCCTGGATCCCTGGCAGTGTCCAGGCCAGGTTGGACACTGGGGCTTGGAGCAGCCTGGGACAGTGGGAGGTGTCCCTGTCATGGCAGGGGTGGCACTGGATGGGCTTTAAGGCCCCTCCCACCCCAAACTGTTCCAGGGTTTGATGTTAAATGAGTTAGTGGCACCTTATTTATCATCTCATTTTGTTTACCCCTTTGTGGCCAATGCTGTGTCAAGCTCAGAGGAAATATTTTCCAACTTTTGCCTGTGTTTTGCAAGAATTTGATGTATTTCTGTTAACACAAGACCAAATTGCAAAGGAAAGTTTGCTAAGAAGGGGGATTGGCAGGTTTTTAATCTGCATTTTTGCAGTAGGAGGATATGGTCCAAGGCAAAAGGTGCATTATTGCCAGAACTTCCCTGAAATTACTGCTTTGAGTTGAAATGCCTTTTGGGAATCAGGGAGGGAGAGAGACCTGGAAACCACATCAAAGCTTGAGGTTAGAATATATTGGAGAATGGGTGCCAAAAAAAGGTATGTCAGCACCAAAAATAACCCTAATCTACAGGAGAAGTCAAGCACTAAATGGGTGGGGGGAATGGCAGAACATCTGGGGGATGTGGGGGAGAAAAGGTATTTTAGAAATGAATGGGAGATGTTCGGCGTGGGCTGGAACCGAGATGATTCGAGCGGGTGAAGTGGTTTGAAATAGCTACTTGCCTGAGGACCTGGTGGATTTTTTTTCGATTTCATTTTTTTTATTGCTGTATAAAGTTTCCCTGTTAAAAGCCAGCTGTGGGTCGGGGGTTACAGACCTTTGGAGGGGGTGAAATTGGACAGTTCTGAGCAATTGTGGCCCTCAGAGGGTTCCTATTAGAGATCATCCAGTGGCCAAACAGGGCCAGAGCCTGCTTGGGGGCACTTAGATCCCTCCTTTGGGCACTCTGCTCCCTCCCCTGGGCCCTCACATCCCTCCTGCTTCCCTCTGTGATCAGGACTGATCTTTTTGCTCATAGCAACATGAACCGTGAAGACCGGAATGTGCTGCGTATGAAAGAAAGGGAAAGGCGCAATCAAGAAATTCAGCAGGGTGACGAAGCCTTCCCACCCAACTCTCCTCTCTTTGCTGAGCCTTACAAAGTGGTGAGTTCCTGCACCTCGGAAAAATGCAGGTTTTATAACAGAAGCCATGTGCAAATTCATATTTTATTTTTATCTGCGTTCTTGTTAGATCAAAAGCTCTTAGGGCAACCAAGTGTTTAAGCAGGGCTTGAAAGTAAAGCTGGACAGTCACAGCTCCACTGGCAGATTTATGATGCTTGGGAAGGGGAGGAACCTTTATAGGGAGTGAGAAAAAGGAAAATAAAACCATAAAAAATTTTTCCTTCCTTCCCCTTCTATACAGTAACTCAAAACAATTGAACTGTCCATTGTGTGATGCCAAATTGCCATTTTCGGGGTGCTTTATCCTGTTGCTAAACTTCCTAACCGATTGTTATAAATGTTAAGAGCCCATTCAGTAATAGATAAAAAAATAATTTTTATTTCGTGATCAAAAATAATCTCTCCAATAGCCACAATCAAAGGAACAGCGTCGAGCCCGGCTTCGGTGCTGGGCGAACTCTGATCCGAACTCTATCACTCCGGATCCCCTCTGTTCACCAAAGCTTTCTGCTCCCAGCAGTTTTTATACAGTTTATTTAGCCTGAGGCAGAGTCCTTCTGTTCCTTTCAGGCTCCACATATTCATGTTGTGTTGGGCTGGACAATGTAATTCCTGACAGGCGATGAACGCTGATGTGAGTTCCTGGAACTGGCTATTGGGATCCATGTTCCTGACTCCCCTCGTTACCTCGATCATAGATCTTTATCGAGTTTTTCCTAGATCTTTATCGAGTATTCATCGCTTGGGTGTTCCCTGAGCAAGAGCCCATCTCCGCCTGCCACGTCTTTGGAGTTGTAAATTAAACCTCTCTCAATGCCATCTGTGCTTTCGCAAGCGACCCCCCGGCTCTGAGTGTGAGCTTACAATCTTTGAGGGATATTCCTTACAAACATCATAACTTATATTTCGTACATTTCTAGTATATATTTCATAAGCACGAATTATCCTAAATTACATATTACATTTTAGTTTGTTTTGAAGGAGTTGATTCTGTTTCTGCTTTCAGCCTGTGCTGGGTTTCCTTCCAGGTTGCTTTGCTGAACAGTACTGGAAAAAATAGCCTCATTCTGGAATAACTAATAAAATATTATTTAATATGTTAATTACGTAGTTCAAGACTCACTTTGAAAGCAAACCCTTTCCTTGTTTCAATTTCAGCTGGTTTGCAAGAAGTAAAACATGACTGAAAACTCTCTTCCTGCAGGAGGAAAGTTGAGAAATACCTGGGTTTTTTTGTTCCTGTGCTCGATAACCAAATTCCACATATGTGAAGTTAACTGGAGCTGGTTGGGACGTATGGGGGAATGATCCAGGATCCCAGATTTGGAAAACAAAGTGTTTATAGAAGAAAGAACCCTTTTAACTGTGTGCAACAAACATTGTGCCAATATAAATACCAATTAAAAATGACTTACGGGGGTGAGGTTAAGTTGATTTTATTTTACTGTTAATTAAAACCTTTTAGGACTGATTCTGTATTAGAGAAATTGCAGTCTGTAAGGTGACAGGAGGCATCTGCAACTTTGGAACTGGCATCCAGCTCAGCAGTGCATTATTTGATTATTGCTGGTTCAGCTGTTCCTGCTGCTGAATTTTTAGTATGTTTTAGGGAGTTAAATATGTATCAGTACATATTTTTAATATGTTTTAGGGAGTAAAATTGCTGTTTTAAGAAGTAAAGGTCAGAATTGGAAACGGTGGCAAGGAAAAAGGCGTATCCTAGCTGAAATTCAGGTTAAGTGCTGTAGTTATCATATCGTTTAACTGCCTGGAGTTGTGATTGGTTCTAAATCCCGACTTTTGTGGCTCGTTGTCCCAGACCAGCAAGGAAGACAAGCTGTCGAGCCGCATCCAGAGCATGCTCGGTAACTATGATGAGATGACGGATCTCATCGGGGACCGGCCGCTCCAGAAGATCGTCGCCATTCCCAAGCCCTCGGTTCCCGCAGCGCCCGATGACAAACCCACTCCCGGCTTCTTCGGCGAGCAGCGGCACGGCGCGGGCTCCCACCAGAGCAGCAAATGGACCCCGGTGGGGCCGGCCCCCAGCACCTCGGCGCAGCCCCAGAAGCGCTCGGCGGGGCTGGGGGGGCACGGGCAGCGCTCCGGGGGCGGCGCGGCCGGCACCGGGACCCGCCACGAGCGCGACTCCTACGGCGGCGGCCGCAAGAAGGGCCAGCACGGCTCCGAGCACTCCAAGGGCCGCTCCGCCAGCCCCGGCAAGCCGCCGGCCGTGTCCTCGCTGGCCTCCGGCCACTCGAGAGCCCACGGCAGCGACCACCACGGCAAGGACCATCAGCGCTCCAAGTCGCCCCGGGACCCCGAGCCCAGCTGGGACTCTCCCTCCCGCGTGCCCTCGTTCGCCAGCGGGCAGCACTCGAACCAGTCCTTCCCACCCTCGCTGATGTCCAAGTCCAGCTCGATGTTGCAGAAACCCACTGCCTACGTGCGGCCGATGGACGGGCAGGAGTCCATGGAACCAAAGCTATCCTCGGAACACTACAGCGGCCAGAGCCACGGCAGCGGCGTCAACGAGCTGAAGCCCAGCAGCAAAGCGCACCTGACCAAGCTGAAGATTCCTTCCCAGCCGCTGGATGTAAGTCGCTGCCTGTGTCCTGCCTTCTTAAATGTAAATCCACTCGGGCTGGGATTTTCCAGCGTCTCCAAAATCCCAATTTGCCTAAACCAAATGGAGTTTTTAGTAAACACTGTGTTTCTGTTACTCAAAGCACCTTCACCTAAGCTGTATTTTCAATGAGGAGAATGCAAAAGTAATTATTTTTGCCTTCTGCTTCTTCAATGTGGATAGTGGGATTTTTATTAAATAAAGGCTGAGACATTCAGAACCCCAAGAGGCCAATTTTCACAGAGTATTTCTCTAGTCAGGAGTTAGGGAAATTGTTGGATATCCACAAATATTTTGAGAAGCTGGGTATATACATTGTTGTTCCTGGGAGCTGAATTGACTTAGAGTTGTTGATACCATCTGCCTGTATCAGATTTTCTTTTGAAGTGAGCAGCAATTACTAGATGTGATTATTATACCTTCACACCAAATTGAACAGGGTGCAGAACTTTTATCAGTTGTGCTGAATGTAAAATACTGTTGGGTTAACAACTTTGAGGAGTTTGGTAATTCCCCAGTCATTAGGACACAGACTCTGTCTCCAGCTCACTTGCAAGGAGAGTGCCTTTCCTAGTAATAAAGTCTCATTTCATCTCCTGTCTGACTGCTGGAATCATGGTAGCCAGAGAAAAGCCCTTGTTCCTAGGATTGCAACAGATAGCAAAGTAAAATCCAGCACACAGGTAAGGAAATCAGAGATTACTTTATTTGTGGAGATTTGCCACATCAATGCTGATGCAGTGAATCCTTTAGTAGCTTTGCTCGTGGCAGCCAGGGATGCAGAGGATTCATAGTTTGGTAATTATTACAGTTTCTGGGATCACTCTGTGATGAATGTTTTACTTGGGAATGCAGTTTGTCATTCTTGTGCATTCACGGTCCTGCGCTTGAATTCAGATATTATCCTGGGGCTGCTTCCAGGAAATGATTGAAAGCTGTGATTCTCTTTCCCCTCTCTACAAGTTTTTAATATCACTGACTGCCTGTGATCACTTTAATTGTCAAGTGAAAAGTGAGAGATTATTATCACAGTTTTATGGATGTCATGTATTTGCTTTTCATAACTGTGACTCATGCCATAAAAACATGGATCTATCTGGTATTAAAATTGATGAAAAGAGCTAGCAAGGGCTATTTGTGTCTATGTAGAGTCCATGTGAGTCACAAAAAGGATTGAAGTTTGTTTTTAACTGTTTGTAGTCCCTGGAAAATCTGGGAGATATTAATTTTGAGTTTTGATTTGTAGGCATCAGCCTCTGGTGAGGTGAGCTGCGTGGATGAAATCCTCAAAGTAAGTTCTTGGTGTTAGTGTTCCCAACTTTGCTGAAAGCACAGCCCTTCCGAAGGAGGGGGAAGGACCCTGCGGTTCTCAGAGCCTGTCCAGGTGCAGGTGGTTACGGGAGGGTCTCCAGGTGCTCCTCCTGCACAGGGAGACTGGGCCAAACTGGGAGCAGGGCTGGCCACTGGGTGTTGTGGCGTGCCCGTCATCTCCTGGAGATCCTCACTGCATTCCTCCTCCCTGATAACCAGAACTACATTTCTTCACCAAATTACAGTTTTTAATGCTGATATTTTAGATTATAGTAAATGCTTTGCTGCCCCATGGCAGCACTTTCCCCTCTCTGTTACCTGGGTTATTTTCCCAAGTCCTTTTACCCCTCCTATGATGCCCTGCCCTATGTCTGCTCTCACAAAAGGATCATCAGGTCCCTCTGGAGCATTTCCATGGCTTATTATTTCCTGTGACCTTTGGTATTCCAGGGGCCTTGGGCATGCTCTGGGAGAATAGGAGGCACTTCCCAGCTGCAGGCATTTGATTTCCCCTTCTCCTCAAGCTCTACAGGCTTCCCTTTCCTAGGATTCTTCCTGCACACTCTGAAAGGATCAGACTCTGACTTGCACTGCAGTTTATCTTCAGGCCAGCCCAGCTGATTGATTTATGCCTTGCTGGTTGTTATTATGTCATAACTCTCTCTTCACATGGGTAGCAATTTAACATTCAGGTTTACATGCAAAATCTTTGTTGCACATTTGGGAAATCTAGATTTGATTATAAAGCTTAGAGAAGGGTGAATAATGAACTGAAAATGGAGAGAATCCAGATTGCAAGTTGAAATCTGATTTATTTTGTTAATAACTTTCATTATTGTTGTGTTTTAGGAGATGACCCACTCCTGGCCTCCTCCACTGACTGCCATCCACACCCCCTGCAAAACTGAACCCTCCAAATTCCCCTTTCCAACAAAGGTCAGTGCTGAATCAAACAGTGGATGCTGTTGAAAAAGTAACTCCTGTTAAAGATCAGGATTTTGGAACTCCTCCATTTAGTTCTGTATAATCTGAGTTTGTTTCAGTACTTTGTCCCTCTTTATTTTTCTTCACATCATCTGTCAGCAGTGGCCTTGTGAAAAATACCCTTGATTTTCCTCTGCTTTGCACAGACAGCTGCAAAGTTATCTATGATACAACTTACCTTTTTAGTTTTTGTTGGATAAATTCAAACTTTCAAACTTTTGAAGCTTGGAAATGCCTTTGAGCCCTTTCCCTGACAGGGAAATGCTCTGCACCATTTTGTGTAGAACCAAATGAGTTTCCCTCCATGTAGCAAAACAGAGGCTGAATGGTAAATGCTGAGAAATTTAAATGGGCTTTTCTGCATAATCTGAATTTTCCTCTTAGTTTGAAGTCCATTAATAGTTCCATGACATTTTTTTGCATTTTCAATTACAAAAAAATTAAGGCAGTTTAAGAATCACGTGTTTTGCTGAAGAAATCAGTTGTTCCAAAAGTTCCTCTACTCAACCTCCTGTGTCGTTAAGAACTGCTGAAGGATTTAAGCAGTTAATTCCAGAGAGAAATCCACCTCTGCTGCTGCTGACAGCACAGGGCACGTGTCCAGGGGAGCTGCTGGAGCTCTGAGGAAGGGATTCTGCTGCTGCCTCCCCTGAGGCTGGGCCTGGCAGCTCCGGGGTTCCAGGGCACACACAGGGCACTGGGAATTGTTTGCCTGCAAGAGCAGCTCTGCAGGATCCTGGAAACCCAGGGGAGGCAGCTGTGGGTAAAACCCAGCACGGGGAGCTGACTCACCCAGGAATCCATGGTCTGGTTCCTGCTCTGCTGATTACCAGTAAAAGATTCAACTCACCAACGTGCTTTTTCTCCAGACTCAACATCTCTCTGGGCTGAATTGGGGTGCTCCACCCCTAACTTGGCAGAGCTTCAGAGTGGAGAAATTGCACTGTTTGTCTTTTAGAAGTTACCTGTGTAATAATTCAGACCATGCTCTCTCTGACCAGCTGCTGTTCTAGACACCACTTAGTTGCTCTTAATTTCCTGTTTGATCCAAATTGCTCCCCAAAACAGAACATATGAGGGAACAATTTTAAGAAGACTTTCTCACTGAGGGTTCTATTGTCACCTCTCTAATCCCATCCTTTCATGTGAATGCTTTGACACGACCTTCCTTCAGCCAAAGGTTCCAGTCCCTGTTGGAAGGCACCTCCACAAACCTGCCCCAGGCTGGTCTGAGTTCAGGTTCTCATCCTGGCTGGCTATCCCAGAGCCAGGGGCAGTCCTGCTGTCACCACCTCTGTGTGACCTGTCTCTGGCTCACTACATTTTGCTTCTCTTCAGTATCAAAAAATGCAGAATTTACCATTCAGTTTCAGCTTTACTTTGGAAGGCATACCTAGAAATAAATCCTGTTTTCTGTTTTCCTAGCATTAGATCAATATTAATCTTGCAAATATTACTTTTAGTCAGGGTTTGTGTGCTATATAAAACTGTCAGCCTGGAAATAACTCATACCTTTTCTTATAAGGAAAGAAATTCCACACCTTTGCTCATCAACAAAGGTCCTTATTCCATGGCTGAGTACTCATTCCTGAAGCTTTAGGGAGATACTTTCCCTTTGCATTTTGAGCATGCTTGGCTGTGGGGCTGCCTGGTTTTAGTTTCCCTGGCATTTGACTGAGTTTGGGAAGAGGCAGGTGTGCAGAAATCCGTGTGGCTGTGACACAGAGGCCACGTGACACTGCACAGCTCTGAACAGAAAAGGTGACTGGTGGGGCTTCTTGAACCTCTCAACCTGGGTTGTGTCTCTTCACCCAGTTTGCAAAAAAATTCCATTTATGGCTGCTCTGAGTCTTTTTGAGTTTTTGCCAGCTTTTTTATTTTGTGGCTGCACATCTTAGCCATGGAACTCTGTCAAATTCTCTCTCTGCATCCAAAGCCTATAATTTCCTCTGCCTTCTCCCCTCTGTCATTCTTGGCAGCAGCAGCCCTCTAGAATTCCAGGGAGTTAGTGAGCCATGGACTTGTGCAGTCTGGGCCCAGAGCAGAATCCACCAAACAAAACACAACAGTGGTTTGCTTTAATCAAGCAGTTCTGTTGGAGGAAAGCTCCTTCTCTTTAATACTGTGCTCTATTTATTGCTGAAGAGTTTCACAGCATTGCCCCTGTGGGCAGAGCTTGCTGTGTTCTTCCTGCTCACATAAAATGAAGCTGCCCTTAGTGGACCACTTGATTTTATTTGTCAGACTCTTGGGATGGGATCACTTTGCCTGTGTGTAGGGAGTGCGTAGCTCGAAGGAGCCCAGCCTCCTGGCTGGGGCCTCTCTGATTACTATAAATATAGCTAATAGTTCCCAGGAAGTCTTGGGATCAGAAGAGAAAACTCCGTGAAAATAGGTCGGGGAAAGTTTTATGGATGCTATGGAAAAATGCAGATTCCTGTGTCTTGATAAAAAATGTTCTCCTATGACCTAACACTGTAATTTTATCCATGGGCTCCCAGTCAGGCACTGCACAAGTCCTGGCAGTGTTTATCAAATGCACTGAGCAGCCCAGCTGGGCTGGGAGGGAAGGCTGGGGGGCCAGGCTGTGCTTGTTCCTCTGCAGGGCTGGTGCAGAGCTGGGCCAGCAGGAGCCCTGCAGCCATGCCCTCCCTGCCTGCACACACCAGCTCCTTCCTGGGAGGCAGAAATGAGAGCTGACCTGAGGGTTCAGGTGTTCCCTGAGTGGGATGGGAGCCCAGCCCTGCTGCCTCCTGGCCAGCTGGACAATTCCTCTCCCCAGGTTTCTTTCTCAGAGTTTTTGTTCCTTGCTCCAGTGCCTTCCCTGTGTAACCTCAGTCCATTATACTTTGCTTTAAAGGGTTTCCTTCCTTTCAGTTGTTTGCAATCTCTTTCTGAAGCAGACCTTCAGAAGCTGCTGCTCTAAATAACCAGGGAGTTGAAAGCAGAGCTTTTTTTTTTCTTTTTTTTTTTTTTAGTCTGAGTTTCTTAAAGAAATATGTATCCAGTAGATGGCAAGGGAGTTGGAAAAAGTTGCACATTGAACTATAACACCTCATTAAAGTGCACTTAGCTGAGAGCCAGTGCTTTGCCTCTGAAATAGGAAGTTGACTCAAGTGAGGAATTAGGCAGGTGTGTTCTGCAGAATTCCCAATCCGTGTGCTGCTGAAGGGGGTGCCAGTTCCCCATCCCGTGCTCCCCCAGTGCTGTGGCTTTTGAAATGTGGAGTTTGTGGTCTGTATTTCTTTTTTTCACTCAGTTTGTTGGCTTGGCTGAGCTGCCAGTGGCAAAAGGTAACCAGGGATTGCCACCTGCCTCCTCCTGCCTGTGCAAGTGATAAGGAATGGATTTATTCTGAAGGGAGTGTGGCTCTTCACGAGGCTTCTCTCCATCTTTGCTTTGCTCTTGAATTCTTTCTTAATTTATTATTGTTTTTATTGTCCCTTCCTTTCAGTGGTATTTGAAACACCTCCCAAGGAAAGCTCCTTATGAAGTTCTTCATCCACAAAATTCTTGTTTAATGCATTGTTCCATTTTTGAAATACAAAGCTGAGGGAAATTGAAAATGTCTCAAGGGTGCTTTGCTGTGTAAAGCTTTTGTGTGTTTAAAAACTTCATTCTGTAAATTGCCTCTGTAACCACTGCCTGGCACTGGCTTGGTGTGAGGGAAAACCAGGTCACAGGTGGACCAGGAAAAATGGAATTCATTGTTGAATTGCAGTTATGGTTTGCCATTGCCAGAGCATGTAAGTAAAATGTGTGTATAGAACTAGAAATTGCAAATATTGGACTCAATTTATTTTCTGGGGCCGTCAGTTGTCCTCATTTTGAAATGGGGTCAGGAAGGTCCTATTTTAAAAAGGCACCTGAGCCTGGAAGGGAGTTTGCAGGGGCTCAGTAGCTTCTGTGTATTTGTTAAAACAATGGTTTAGGATTTCAAAAAAGTTCATAATCTGCTGTGTCTTGGGAGTCAGAATTGGAGTTTCTGAAATGGGAATACTGAGGATGATAAAAGTGCTGCAAGGCTTCCTCTTTCCTGGCTGGTTTTATAGGCTGTTGGGAATTAGGAATTGTTCCCTGGCAGGGTGGGCAGGCCCTGGCACAGGTGCCCAGAGCAGCTGGGGCTGCCTCTGGATCCCTGGCAGTGCCCAAGGCCAGGCTGGACACTGGGGCTGGGAGCACCTGGGACAGTGGAAGGTGTCCCTGCCATGGCAGGGGTGGCACTGGGGGGGCTTTGAGGTCCTTTCCAGCCCAAACATTCTGTGCATCTCAAACTCCATTTGATTGGCTTTTCTACCAGATGTGCTGTTCCAGGCTGGAATGCTGGGCTGCCCACCCAGGCTGGGCTTACCAGGGACCCACGTGGAGCCTTTGGGGCAAAGTGTGCAGGGCTGATCCCATTTGAAACCTCACCTTGTCCCTAAGGCTCCTTCGTGACTGAGGGATGTTTTTTGTTGAGAGATTTTCCCTGTTCAGTTGCTGTGTGTGCCTGGAGAAGGAAAATGAGCAGAAAAGAGTTGGAATGAAAACACTTCAAACAGTAGCAGAGTTTGTGTGTGTTTCAGGAGCATAAACAAACATCCTGAACAGTTCCTCTCCATCCTGACACAGAGGAGGAGGGGATTTAGGGAAGTCACACAGGGATTTGGGAGTTTCAGCCCTGATGTGCCCTTGGGAACAGCAGGAAGTGGGTGAGGAAGAGGAGTGGTGAAGGTCTCACCTGGGGTGCCCCAGAGCCCAGAGGAAGAATCCCTTTTTTTGCTTGTTGTTGTTTTTTTCCCCTTTTCCAGAGATTAAGTGTCATCCATTAGGTAGAAAGAATATCTTCCTTCCAGCCTGGTTTTTAGTACCTCAAATTCCCACTGGAAAAAAACCCACTTGTGATCTTTTATTCCCCCAGGAGTCTCAGCAGTCCAGTTTTGGCACTGGAGAACAGAGTGAGTACATGAAACTTCCTGGAATGTGCTGAATGTTTTTGTTGTCTTTCGGTGTTCTCAGCATCTTCTGACATGTCAGGGCTTTTAGGAAATGAGGTTTTCCAGACTGCTCACAGGATGGAGTCTGACTTCAGATTTTCTCTGCTTCCTCAAGTTTTAAGCTGTTAAACAGTTGCTTGATTTTCTTTTGCATTTCTTGTTCAGATCTTGAAAGTTATCATTGAGTGGAAGGGGATGGTGTGTTTGAGGAAAAAGATATATTTTAATTGATCCAGTTCTTTACAAAATGCCTCTATGGTTGATTGATTTGAAAATAACTGAGTGCTAAACCAAAACACCTAAAAAAACCCAACTCCCTGCTTAGGGACATATTAGAAACCAAAAGAGTGCTTTTGCTTTTATTTCAGTAGAAAAAGCACATGGCAGTTTCACTGTTTGTTTTTTTTTTTTTTTTAATTTAACATTTTAAAGTCAAGAGAGAGGACTGGTCAAGATCTTCCATCACATGCTATTATCCTTGAGTTCCTTGCACTTCTGGCCTTTAGAAAAAAGTAGCTTTTATTTCTTTTAACTGTCATTATTTTAAATTATTACTGAAATGAACACAAAACTCAGGTAAATACCAGGTGTAAGTGAATTAAATTTGTGCTGTTACCTTCCAAAAGTCCTTCCACCCCCTCTTGAAGGGATTAAACAGCTTAAATCGTAAAAGAAGAATGGTTTATTCTTAGATATTCACAAGCAGCTTAATCTGAACATCTGATACAGTAGGGAATTAAGGAAACAAATTCAAGCTTAATTCCATAGTGCTAAACTGTAGGCTCACGTTATGAGAGCAGCTGATCTTTAGGTGTGGAAAAGAAGAGCCAAGGTTAATTAAACACAGAGCCAGTTTCCTGGGCCTGTTTGGATTTTCTGGAGAGCTTTTAACAGCTTCAGTTCTTGTTTTGTTGGGCTGCACCCAGTTATTTACCAGAATTACAGAAAAGGGAAGGGAAGAACCCCCAGAGTAAGAAGCAGATTTTATCAGGGTGTATTCCTGCTGTCAGAATTGCTGTGTGAGGTGGATTTTGGGGTGTGGAGGTTCTCATCCATCAGGAGCTATGTGGGGAAGCTGGAGCAGTCAGGGCTCAGCAGATGGGTCTGTATCCCATATCCTGCATGGAAAAGACAGGAATTCCATCTTGCTGCGAGCAGAACAGTTTTCCACACCATTAACAGCAAATTAAGTGTGTACTGGTTTGCACAGCAATGATTTAAATTATTTTCTCTATTTTCTTGGTGAAATGATTTGCTGTATTTGGTGTTGTGCCTCTGCATTCCTCCCTCCCTCAGCCTGGGGGAGGTTGTGCCTGGTGTCGCCTGGGTGCTGCTCCCTCCTGTCCCCTTACATGGCTTTGCTTTATCCATCACTGCATCCTTGTGGCAGCTTTGGGGTGATTCTTGTGCTTGCCTGAGTTTCAGCTGTGCTTTTCTTCTTGTCTTCTCCTAGAACGATACAATCCCTCATCCAAAACATCCAACGGTCATCAATCCAAATCGTAAGTGGCTGCTGAGAAAACCTTTCACAAACAGTAGTTGTATTTTAAGAGATTTAGGAAATAGTGTTTCGTAGAATGTGAGTGACAGTCCAGCATCCTTCTCCTAGGCTGGCAGGAAAAGGTTTTTTGGGACAATAAACCAAATATTGCTCACTGGAGTGAACAGAAACTACTACCCCGAGCTGCCTTTCTGCTCCTTTGTTTTCTTGTCAGCTGCCAGGAGAGGAGCAGGAGTTTGGACCTTGGAATTGGCTTGGGAATCAGAAAGGGCATCAGTGTGGGATGGGACCCAACAGGCCTTGCAGAGCTGGCAGCTGGAGGTTGCACAAATTCAGGATGAGGAAAGGTTTTGGATTGGAGGAGACACAAAACTGGGTCTGGGATCTTGTGAAGTTTGTTCTGCTCTCCCTTTAAGTCCCTGACAAATGTTTTGAACACAGACCCAGCAACACAGAAAAGCTCAGAGGCAGCTGGAATGTTCTGCATGGCTGTAGTCCACCTTTTTCCAACTTCAAAATCTATGATATGCAGTTAAAAGATGGTTTCCAAATAAATCTGCCCATAAAAATAAATATTTACCAGCTGATTGTGTGTTACTGAAATTTGCAGACTGAAAGCTGGCTCTGGGTTAGTGACATTCCTCAGTTAACTTTTGTTGGGATGCACTCACAGGATCCAGCCTGGTGCTTCTGCCACAGAATTGGCAAGGTGAAAAAGCACCTGACCTGTGGGAAAGAAATAAAAGAAAAGAAACCCCTGTCAATTCATAGAAACCTGGATTCAGTGTCCCAAAAGCAGGCAGTTCAGGAGGGTGCTGAGGGGGAACTGTGCTATTGCCAAGGCAATGGGAAATGAGAAACCCCTGAGAACAGGAGGCAGCATTGGACACCTGCTGAGCTGGGATCCAGGAGAAGGAAGTTTAAATGATGTTTGCTGTGACAATACAACTTAAATATATATATATCTTTTAAGTGATTGTGATCTGGTAGGGAAAACCCTTAAAAAGGAGATAAAGGCATCATTTGTAAAATAGTAGCAATGACCAATAGTTCAGGAGTGAGCTCCTAGAGGTTGATGTTCCTGTTCAGATCATCAGTGGAGCAGCTCACTGTGGAACTCAGGAGAGTCAGGCTTTTAATTCTTTCTCATTTTCTCTCCACAGATGTGAATCGAACCAGACAGAGTAAGATGTTTTGTTTTGATAATCAAATGTTTCCAATAATCACAAAGGCCCTGCTGTGTGTTTCCATTGTGCTCATGTATTCTCAGGATGTGAAACTGTGTGTGTGTGACTACCAGAAGTAATTATGGCTTTGAGTAATAGTAATTAGTGGTGGCTTAGGACAGTTGCACTGCTGCCACAAGACAGGAAGCAGCCACTGGGGCTGCCTTTCTTTCCTCCATTTCAAACACAATTCTTGGCCATTGTGTGTAAAAAGTTGAACATAACACAAGTTACCTCCTCCCACAGCAGTAAATTGTGTCAGATTTCCTTTCTAAATTTAACAGAATGGTCTCAGGAGCCAAAGTACCTGAATCCTCATTCTTCTCTGGAGAATGACTCAACTCACCATTCTTAACCATGAAATGTGTGAGTGGTGTCTGGTGGCTCTCACCCACGCAGCCTCTGCAGGATAAACAGTGCCATGTTGAAATCTAGCAGAATGCTTTGGAAGTAATTAAATTAAAGTACTTGGAAAAACTTGTCTCACTTTCTCGCTTTTCCCTCAGTATGTTGAAAGATGACTTAAAACTTAGCAGTAGTGAAGACAGCGATGGAGAGCAGGTATGTTCCTTCATGGCTTCCCAAAAAACTCTGCACTCATCCATGGGGCAGCCCTGGGCAGGGATCAGTGGCCCAGCAGCAACCTGGGCAGCTTAGCAGGAGATCTGTGAAACTGAAATCTCATGGAATGCTTTTAGACAAACCTCAGGTGTTCCTAAATGTAATCTTGGGGAAAATTCCGTGCAAACAAATTGAAATGTTATGTTTTGTGGAAACAGTTTGCTTTTATCTAGAAATACTTATTAACTGATTTCACATGGGCCTTCTCTGAACATCAAATGACAATAATGCACTTTAAAACTGATCTAATGGCTCCTTAATTAAAGATAAACCCCTTTGTGTTCTGCCATCCCAGCTACAGAGCTCGTAGCGTGAACATCTGTGTGCATTGGTGCCCTGGGATGTTTGGGGTGACAAGGGGCTGTGTCTGGGAGCACAGCTGCACCTTTATATTTATCAAAAAGTCTCTTCTTTAATCTTCTGAAGATTAACTTTGTGCAGCTTCTGCCAAACTGCCACTTAACATGCTAAATAAAAATAAAATATGTGTCTGTGCTGCCCAGTAACTCCCGCTGCTCTGGGGTTTCTTTTATTCCTGTTCTCAGTTCTGGTACTTGATTTTCTTCACATGGAAAACTTGGAGTTGGTGAACTCCACTTACCCTGGGCATCTCAGGGAAATCATTGTGAAATGCTGAATCATCTGATTCCAAAAGGTGGAAACAGAATATTAATTAGTGGTAGAAATGGGAACTCTCACAAATGGAGTCCGAATATAGAGATTTGTGCTGAAAACTTGGAGAAAATAATGCTGCTTCTCTTTCTGTATAAGGAAAATGCAAATAAATTTAAACTACTGCAAATAATGAAATTTTTAAAAATCAAAGGCTCTAAACCTATGTTTTGCAACTTAATTGTATATACCTGCCTAAAATAGCTTCTAGAAGCTTCATGCTCTTTTGCTTTAATTGCAGGACTGTGATAAGACAGTGCCAAGGAGCACACCTGGAAGGTAGGAATTCCTGGGGGATTGCAGCATAGCAGCACAGTGGGGATGTTCAGCCCAGCACTCCTGGCTTGGTCTCCTTTCCAAAATTCCTCTTTGTCCTTTGGCTTGTACTGAAGCAAAAGTGATGAGAATTTAATCATCAGTGATTAAACAGTAATAAATATAATATTAAATGTTTCCTGCAAATGAGACTGACCGCTTTGGGAAGGGGCAACACCCAAAGGCTGTTTGTTTCCAGGCTGAACTGTGTTCACTTAGGCTGAATTTTCTCCTGAACCTTAGTTAAAATATTATATTTTGTTACTTCTAATGGGAGGATTTAAAGGCCGTACCTGTGCCTGGGGTAATGCTTGGTTTCCCTCCTTTTTGTTGCAGTAATTCTGAGCCTTCCCAGCACAACAGTGAAGGAGCAGATAACTCCAGGGATGACTCGAGCAGCCACAGCGGCTCCGAGAGCAGCTCCGGCTCCGACTCGGAGAGCGAGAGCAGCTCCAGCGACAGCGAGGCCAACGAGCCCTCCCAGAGTGCATCCCCCGAGGTATGGAGCCAGGGGCCTCCAATCCTGGCATTTCACAGCACAAAAGCTTAATAAATTCTCACACTGTTCAAGAAAAAATAGACCAACCAACATGGCTCGCTGTCGGGCTGGGCTGTCCTGCTGCAGTTCCTGTGCTGGATGTGACAAGTCTCTAGATAAGACCATGTTTGGTGTTTGATTTGAGGTGGGTTTTACCACCCATTGTCTGTTGGAGAGCAGATTTAGATATGGTATCAGAACGCTAAAAAACCATGGCATCAAATATTGCCTATTGGTAGCAGACAAAGGGAAAAATTGTGTTATTTGGGCCTGTATTTCATTTATTTATCTTGCGTTTTGGGTGTACCTAGTGCTTTGGTGTGCAGCATCATACAGCTGCCACATGGAAAAGATGGAAGAAATGGGAAATATTTTATCTAACTCTGTTTTTTACTCTGTTTTTAGCCAGAGCCACCGCCCACAAACAAGTGGCAGCTGGATAACTGGTTGAACAAAGTTAATTCCCACAAAGTGTCACCAGCTTCTTCCGTGGACAGCAATATCCCTTCTTCCCAAGGCTACAAGAAAGAGGGACGGGATCAGGGTACAGGGAGTGGGTACACTGATCAAGGTGGATCCAAGGACTCCATTTCTTCTACACCAGGGAGAGATTCCAAACCCACCCAGAAGGGCTCGGAGAGCAGTCGTGGGAGGCAGAAATCACCTGCCCAGAGCGACAGCTCGACTCAGAGGAGGACTGTAGGGAAAAAACAGCCCAAGAAAGCAGAAAAGACATCTGTGGAAGAGCCCAGAGGAGGTCTTAAAATAGAAAGCGAAACCCCAGTAGACATGGCAACAAATATCCCTTCAAACAGGCACAAGGCAGCCACCAAAGGCTCCAGGAAACCCAATATAAAGAAGGAGCCCAAGTCTTCCCCTCGACCTACAACAGAGAAAAAGAAATACAAGGCTTCAAGCAAATCTGCCCAGAAATCCAGGGAATTCATCGAAACAGATACCTCATCCTCTGATTCAGATGAAAATGAGAGCCTGCCTCCTTCCTCACAAACACCCAAATACTCTGAGAGCAATAGGACTCCTGTTAAATCTTCCATGGAGGAGGATGACAGCTTTTTTCGGCAAAGAATGTTCTCTCCTATGGAAGAGAAAGAGCTTCTGTCCCCACTGAGTGATCCTGATGAAAGGTACCCACTCATTGTGAAGATTGACCTGAGCCTCTTATCCAGGATACCAGGGAAGCCTTACAAGGACGCCGAGGGTGCCAAGGCGGAGAAGAAAAGCGCTCCGGAGAAACACGCCCGGGAGCCCCAGAAAGTGCCCTCGGACAAGAGCTCCACCAAAGGCAAAAGGAAACACAAACAGGTGAGCATTCTGGGCAGAGCTGCCTGTTCTCTCAGCCCTCAGAGCACTGAGTAGCCCAGAGTGCAGGTGGCACCTCAGGGTGGGGAGTGGGCTGTGCAGGAGTGGCTTTGCTGCCTTGTGTACAACGCCTGGATCGTCCCTGTGCTGTTACAGGAGACTGCTGGGATTTTCTTACAGAAACACCTGTAGGAGTGTCAACCCCCAGAGCTCAGGGATCCTGTGCCTCTGAGCTCTGCATCCTGCCCTCTCCTGCCTCCCTGGAACCAGCCCTGGTGCTCTGCAGGCCAGCTCAGGCAGCTGATCCAATGGGAAACCCACCTGGGAAAAAACCCCAAAAGTCAGTTTTCAGCTGGATCAGCTCCCTGAGCCATGGAGTTGCCCATTGCCAGGATAAGGGATGGGGCAGGACTGGGCCTGGGGCATGGCAGCAGCAGCAAACATCTCAGGTGCTGCTTCATTGGGCGCAGGGTCATCTCTCCATAATAATACTGAATCTTTTCCAAAAGCATTTCATCTTTTCAGCTAGAAGTAAAAAGCAGGAATGGCTGGGGGGCAGTAAAGTGGTCAGGACTCTGTGGGGGAACTGAATGGAAGGGATACTCTTGGAGGAGGAATGTGAGAAGTCAATGCTGGTGTAATTTTAAACTGCTTTTTGAAAGCTCAGCACGGGGACACTGTATAAAGGGCAAACCTGGGCTGTCAGAGGGGCTCAGTGATCCAGGGAGTCTGATTTCCACCAGCGTAGGCCTATGAGGCCCTGGGGCAGGGGTTCAAAAATCCCTGTGCTGCTCTGGATGTCCCTCTGAAAATTCCATTTTACCATGTCGAAGGGATCTGAGGGGTTGGAGACTTTGTCTGATCTGCAGTCCCAGGGTTCTGAGAGGTTTTTCCCAGAGTCAGTGGAGGAGATGGATCATTGCAGTTGCACCAGTTTCCCTCTGAGCAACCAAAGTAAACTTGATCACTTGCTGAAGTCAGGGTCGTGCAAGAGCCCTGACAGTAACTGCAAACAGATTTATCCTGCACTGTTCCTAACTGAGATTCCTGTTTTCTCTGGCTGAGGAATGAAGTGAAAAAATGAGTGAGAAAATTGCTTTTGTAAGAAGGGAATAATTGAGCAGTGCAGTGAGCAATGACTTTTGCAGGTGTTGCTGTGTGACTCCTGATGCTCCTGGAGTGCTCTCACATGTTCCAGTGGCTCTGAATCCCCTGGCTTCTCTCTCTTTGGCCAGTTTTGCCTTTAAGCACACATTTGGAATTACAGTATTAAAGATCTATGCTCTCACATCTGAGCCACAAAGCTTTGGTGAGACCAGTTAAATTTACCCCAGGAAACAGTGGTGGTTGAATGTTGAGAAGCCTCAGATCACTCTGATGCTTCCTGAGGGGATGGAAACCTGTGTGAGGCAAGGACAGGACCCCCTTTCCTCATCCCTGCAGTTTTAAGTTTGTCACCCAAATGCCACCACTTGATTTTCTACATTTCCTGGCTTTCCTTGATCACAATTCTCAGGCTGCAGCATCAGTAACAAAAACAAAACCTTCGGGGTTTCAATCTGGGGTTTGTTACCGGATGATTTATTCTGTGAGGCCCCTTTTTCCCTCTTACTCACTATATTGATCCCTCCAGTGCTCTGTGAAGACATTTACCTTCAAGACCCTGTGACTTGAGGATTAAATTCATATCAATAGCTAGTCTTCAACATCTCTGAGGTGACTTTAGTAGACTGATTAGATTTTTTCTCTTTCCTGGCATTCCTCAGACACCTCTTTAGACCCCACGACATCAAATCCGTCTCCTGATCTTGCCAAAGCCTTTGGCAGATTTTCCTGAGATTTCGTGGTTATAATTTATCTGTGCTGAAATGAACAACTTGGCTGTTGCTGCTTTTGTCAGGTTGTGATTTAGCAGCCAGGCTGGGATTTGCATTTTGTTCCAAGGTCAGGGTGTGGTAAGGATTTGTAAGGATAAGGCTAGGCCGTGGCTTTGGGGTCTGTGTTAACTGTGAAACACCTGCTGAGACATCCACTCTCAGTGGTGTGTAAATGTGGATCTTTGCTAGATGTTTTTCTCATTTGCTTTGCTCAGAACGAGGATGAAAACAGAGCCAGTGAAAGCAAGAAAACGAAACTGGAAGAAAAAGCTCCCTCAGGACACAAGAATTCCAGCAGCAGGGAGTGAGTATCTCTGCTCTTCCCTGCTCTGAGGGCCAGGGTGCCCATGGAGACAATGGTGCTCATCTTCCCCCTCTTCTCCTCTCTCCCACCCCAAGTTTTCCTCAAATAATTGGTAACATTTCATTTTTTCTTGCCCTTCAAACAAATTTATTTCAGAGCTTCTACAAGCAATTGGTGGAAATGAATTTCCATCCCCAAAAACACTGGCCAAGGACAATTCAGATCCTTAACAAAATGAGTTGACCCCTCCTGTGAAGGGAATATTTCCTTCCTGGTTTTCTCTGATACACAGTGGGGCTTGGGTTTGGTCTAGAAATCAAAATCTGTGCTTTTAAATTAACCCCATCTGGTAATTCTCTGTTTAGTAAATTTTAAACTGGGAATAAACTCCTGAGCTGGCTTTCTTTGGGAAGCTGATGGCATTGAGCTTTGGATCCATGGATTTACCTCCCATCTCCTTGATTGTTAGTGCAAGAAAAGTGTGAGTGATACCAAAGCAAAGTAGTACAGAAGGAGCTGCTCAATCCCATTGTTTAATATGTTATTTCTGGATTGCCCATGCTTTTTGCAACACCTGTTATGCCTTTATTGATTGATTTCTTGGTCAGTGTTAATCCCCAGTTTGTGCTGTGGTCAGTGTTAATCCACAGGAGAGGTTAAGTTTTTTTCCACTGCATTTTGAAACTTCTGTTTCAGTCCAAGCAGTGAAAACTGGTGTAGTTGTGTCATGAAAAATATTCCTGTCCAGTGAGTAATTGCCAAATTACAAAGATGTGAGAAGCTGCAGCAGTTTGGATGCTACAACTTTTGTTTGCCCCTTCTGAATGAAAGTGTCTTGCTGTTTGTTGGGAACAGCTGTAGGATGAATGGATACATTGCTAGTTTGATTTTTACCTGATGTTTCTTTTTTTTTCTGGTGTTTGCTTGATTGCCAGTGCAGTTCTCTGAAGGACATTTAATTAAATGAAACTATGATTTTTCTAGAAATAATGTGTAAAAATAATAATGGTGGGAGGGTAGAAATAGCCAACAGCATCCCTCAGCAGCCAGGTGAGAGTGTCCTGAAAGGCTGTGCTGGGGAAGTTTCCATGCCTGGGTTCCAGAGCTTTATCTGGAGCATCTTTCCCTGGGGCTGTTGGCTGGCTGGTGTGCACAGACAGCCTGGCGCTGGCATTGGCTCCCACTGCTGAAATTGGGAGGGTTTGCAGTGGTTTTTGTACAGAACTGGTGCAGGGGTGTGGTTTATGGTTAGAACTTGTCTGGATTTGCCTGTGTTTTCAGGTCAGAACAAATAAAATGGTGAAAACAAGTTCAATCTGGCTTTAGAGAAACTGCTCACTGAGGGGATTATTCTGCTTTTCTCCAAAGCTAGGTCTGACAGTAAGAACCTTGAGAGGAAAAAAAGGTATTTAGTTAGAGATTTAAAATCAAACTTTGGTGTGTTGTTTTTCTGGGGTTGTTTTTGTTTGTTTTGGTTTTGGTTTTGTTTGTTGAGGTAGAAACCCAAACCCTGAATTTGTTCCTCTTTTCCAGGTCTTCAAAGCCAAGTGCTGTTAAAGAGAAGGATTTGCTGCCCTCCCCTGCTGCCCCAGCCCTGCAGAAGGATTCCAAGCAGGAACACGGCTCCAGGAAGAGAACAGTCAGTCAGTCCTCATCCCTGAAATCCAGCAGCAACCCGGGCAAGGAGAGCAGCAGTGGCAGCAAGAGCAGCTCCTCTTCCAAGCAGAAGAAGACAGAGGGGAAGGGCTCCAGCAGTGCCAAGGAAGCCAAGGTAAAGGGCTGGTTCTGCCCCTGCCTCTTGTATTTTTTTTAGTTTGAGCTGAACAACCATTTCCAGTTGAGTTTAAAACACCAGTTAGTTTGAGATGAGCCTTGTTTCCTGTCATAGAGCTCAAGTGCCTTGGAAGGCCATAAATGAGAACACAACTTGGAGAGGTCAAGGAATATGAATGCTTATCCTGCCAGATTCCTGTGCTAACAGAGGAGTGGGTTTAGTCACCCCCTGGTGACTGCTGCTGCCTGCTCATTGTTTAGGTGGTTAATATAACCAGAAAGCTGGAAATGGAACAAGACCCTGCTCTTGTTCCCTCAGAGCAGACACAGAACTTGTCCTGGTTTCAGAGCTCAGTCCATGCTCAGTGCTGGGATGGGAAGCTCTGGCTCTCATTTTATGACATTGTAGAAAGATTAGTTCAACTCCAGCTCAGCAATTTACAGAGCTCTCCATGGTTGGAGGGGAGCAAACATGGTTATGGAGATGGTGTAGAAAATGGTTTCTAAGAGATTTAGGTTGGGAAGATCGATGGGATGGAATTTAAAAATATAAATGTCCCCCAGCCAGCTGGTAATTTCTGATATGTTTGTTGTTTTATACTTCAGGTGTGCTTTTACTCATGAGGAGTAACTACTCCTGTGTGAGTTTTTCAAGGCAAAGGCATTCAGAGAGAATGTTGTTGATAGAAATCCTCCAAATCCTCTTCATCTCTGTTAGAGTAGAAAAACAGGATTTAGAAACAGTGACAGGTGAGAAGGAGGGAGGGATTTTCTGACCCTGGGTGTATCTGGAAAGCCTTGGCTGCACCCTCCCCTCTGCAGTGAGGAGCTCCAGCCCAGCCCTGTGGGAGCATCCTGGGAGCTGAGTTATTCCCAGTGCTCCTGCAGCCTGTCCTTCCTGGATGGAATGGGGGAGGCCATGGGGGAATTTATACAACAAATGCTCTTCTTGTAATCATGGTGTGGATTTCCCTTCCAGGAAAAGATCCTGAACAATTCCTCCAGCTGCCCTCCTGCCTCTGCTCAGGCCACGGAAAGTGCGAAGTCGAGGAGAGCAAAGCTCGTTTTTGATGATAGGTAAGGACAGAAAATTCCCTTTCCCTCTGGGGGGCTCTGGATCTCGAGCACAGGCTGCTCCCCACGGAGCAGAGTTGGCATTTTGCTCCACAGAAGATGTTACACACAAGCTCTTTGTCAAAGAAAATACCTCGAAAAGAAAATAAAACAAATATTTCACCACTTCGTGCAGACTTGAGGTTTCAGTTGGGCCAATTCAGATGCCAGCTTGCTCTAAAAGCACTCCTTTAAATTCACTTTACAGATGAAATTATTTGCACCAAATGTAAAATAACTTTCTGCTTAGGAACTTGCTTGGAATACTGTTGGAATGACCTGAAACTAGAGAATGAACCTGAAACTACTTCTAACAATTTTATCATAGTAGTTAACTAATTTAACAGATTCCTTTAATTCCCAGTTGTAGCGTAGTGTAGCTTGAGTTAGAACAGAAAAAGCCCTGAAATGTGGCAGTATTAAGGAGCTGCAGTTACAAAGGGCTGTGCCAATGGGTGGCTCCAGTCCCTAAATCCGTGTCCTCTCTTGCAGGACTTACTCAGCTGATCACTATTTGCAGGAAGCAAAGAAGCTGAAACATAATGCAGATGCTTTGGTGAGTGGATCTCCAGTGCCCACCCAGTGTGTGCCCCTGATCCTAGGGCTGGTTTGCTGCCTTTCCCCTGCCCTTCTGTGCTGGAATTTCCCTGCACTTGTCTGGTTTCTGCTCCTGAGCTGTTCCTCCCTCCGCAGTCGGACCGGTTCGAGAAGGCCGTGTACTACCTGGATGCTGTCGTGTCCTTCATTGAGTGTGGGAATGCATTGGAGAAAAATGCTCAGGAATCCAAGTCCCCGTTCCCTATGTATTCAGAAACTGTGGAATTAATCAAGTAAGCTTTGCAGAGCTGCTGCAGGGGCAGGTGGGTGGGGGGAGCTCTGGGAATCAGGGCTTTGAGGTTTACAGAGGTTTTGCCTTCAGTTTTTGAGATCTATAACACTGGAACAGTGACTAGTTCATTCCAGTGGCTGGGGTTTAAAGCATTTCCAGGAAGGGTGAGGTGCTTTCTGCTGAGGCTTCAAGTCCCTCTACAATGAGTGACCCACAAGGAGCAGAATTTTTCTGGTTACTGCTGAGTCAGTGCTTTATTTGGGGCTGAAAGATGTTCCTAAAACAGCAGACAGCTGAAACTCGAAATTCATGAGAGCACGAGTGTTTTGTGAATGATAAATGAAAGTGGTTTTTGTTGACTTGCTGCCTTTCTCTGCAGATACACTATGAAACTGAAGAATTACTTGGCCCCGGATGCGACAGCTGCGGACAAAAGGCTGGCAGTGCTCTGGTGAGTGTGCTGGGACCTCCTGCAGTGCCCTCGTGCATTTCACACTGCAACCTACACAAAATGCTGCTTTACACTCAGCTCTGGGGTGTTCCTGAACCAAACACAGATTTCCACTTGGCTGTACACAAAAATGAATCTGTGTCTGATTGCTGTAGATGGGTGTATTGCCAGCAAGGGCCAAGGCTTTGCAGCATTGGAGAGAGAGCAGGAGCTGCCTCCTGAGCACTGAGCCAGGCATGAATCCCACTTGGACTGGCTGTGGGGACTGGCAGGAGCCCTGAGGCTGAGGGAGTGGCTGCAGGAGGTGTAGAGGACCAGAGGTTCAGGGGAGGGCAAAGGGAAGGCCCTGGCAGGGGCTCAGAGTGTCCTGGCACAGGTGAGCCATAAATGACCCCCTTGCCTAGGAAGTCACTGGGGGTGTCTCCCAAGCAGCAGCACTGAGAGTTTCAGCTCCAGCTCGAGGCACACGGAGCTGTTCCAGCTCCCTTCAGAATTTCAAGGTGGTTGTGGATTTTCTGGTTGAGTTACAGCTTGAGAGCTGAGTTGGCAGATAAAACATCAAGACCACAGCTATTAGATTTTTGAAATTCACTGAGCTGAGATAAACCTGACTTTAATAGTGACTGCTTTGTCCTGTCTTTGGGCAGCCTTCGGTGCCAAGCTCTGCTGTACCTGAGGCTTTTCAAACTGAAAAAGGAAAGTGCATTGAAATACTCAAAAACTCTGACTGAACATCTGAAGGTAATTGCATCTATATTTTCTTAGAACATTAAAACCTAATGGTATGGAAGCTCTACATCACTTATATTTCCCAAATCCGATTTCAGACTGCTGCATATGAACACCTGTTTAGAACTGGACTTGAAGGTGTATTAAAGCTGGGCAGAGCTTTAATAACCATAACCCTGCTGGTCCTGGCATGACAACTCTGTTAATTTGATCTTCTTTTATAAATGTAGTAGGCTTCAAGGAGAAGGTTGTTTGCAGAGGGATGTTGGCTGGGTTTAGGGAAATTACCCAGGAATTTATCTAAATTTCTGTGCAGCTGATTCTGAAGCTTCCAGCTCTCAATGCTGAGAGGAAACAGGCTCATCATATGCCCAGTCTCTCAGATTTGGGATATCTTTAATTGTTCACTGCCAGTGATAACAGATTCTTTCTGTTAAAGGGCTGAAAAAACTGAGCTGTTCCATAAGGGGCAATGGACTGCTCTAATACTTGTTTGCTTTGCTAAAATAACTCCTTAATTTGTGTCTTGTCCATCAGTAAAAATAGATATTTCCCTAAATGTCAGTTTACTGTGACCTTATTGAGAACATAACTTGAAAGTACAACTACGAAAAACTCTTGGTTAAAACAAACCAATTAAACAACCAGATAAATCGTAATTACTGGAAGTATAAGCACAAATCAGGTGAAATGTGTCTTTTTCCCCACACAGAATTGCTACAATAATTCTCAAGCACCATCACCTGGTATGGGAAGGTGAGTGGTAAAAGCTGTTATCTCTGTCTCTCAGCTTATAGGACATTTTCTCCATTTCCTGTGTGCCAGGGGGGCTCAGGGAGCAGCTTTTGGGGTGATTATCTGAAGGGTCTGGATTTTGATCCATTTTTTGTGTAATTATCGTGGTGGAGAGAGGTGCTGCAGTTCTGCAGGGTTTGTCATGCTAAAAAGGGGGCAGTGTGCCACTAACCACAAACCATTTATTCCAGGGAGTTTTGGTGTTTAATTTAATGCTTCTCCCCCCAAACAAGAGCTTTATTAATGCTGCAAGGCCAGAGGTTACAAGCACTTTCAGGATTCTCTGTTCCATAGTTTAGCAATTACTTCTGCTCTTTTAAACCCAATAATGGACCTTTGATAAATTATTCAGGGGAAGGCACTTCGGATTTCCATTGTGTCATCTGCAGTAATGTTATATAATGCAATATGCTGGCAGTGGAGTTACCAGGTAGCTGTAGTTTTTTCATTCTTACTCTTTAAGATTCATTTAAACAATGAATTTAAGATTTTACTGAATGCTGAGCTGCTGAGGTTTGGTAATTAGGTTTTGTAAGCTATAAATAATTGTTGGGCGATCCTCAGCAGTTCCCAGCTCGAGATTTCCATTCGTTGTAAGGCAAATCCTGATTTTTGGTGTGTAAAGTGGGAGTGTGGGCAGAGGGGTCTTAGGGGACATCTCAGAGCATGATGTGCCTAAAGCCGGTGCATTTCTGCCTTCCCAATTCCATCTTCCCCTCCGGGTGAGCAGCAAACCTGTCGGGATGCCATCTCCAGTCTCTCCAAAGCTGTCTCCAGGGAATTCAGGAAATTACTCTTCCGGGGCAGCCAACCCTTCAGGGAGCGGGTCCTCGGTGACGATCCCGCAGCGCATCCATCAGATGGCTGCCAGCTACGTCCAGGTCACCTCCAACTTCCTCTATGCCACTGAAATCTGGGAACAAGCCGAACAGCTCTCGAGAGAGCAGAAAGGTAAGGGCTGCCTCAGGGGGATGGAAACCTCCAGAGGGGGCTGGAACACTCCCAGGCTTCGATTTTGTTGATGGTGCCCTAGGTGCTGAACCTCTGCAAAGTCAGGAGGAAAGTGACACCTTGGGTTGCAGGGATACCCCAGGCTGGGTGTGGTGGTGGTCAAGGTGGTGTTGGAGTTGTGACATAATAATCTTTGTTGTGTTTCCTGTGAAATGTTCAGTGTAGGAAGAGGAACTTGGTGCCTTTCTCTGACTGAAATTCTTTAGTGAAGACTTCTTAAGGAAGTTTGGCAATAGTTTAGTTACTTTCAACTAGTGAAATATAAGTTTTAGAGGAAAACCAAGAAGTTGGCAATGGTTTAGTTGTTTCCAAGCAGTCTTGTGCAGAAGAATAAAGAAATGGGTTAGGAAGGACCTTTCTTCTTGACTCCCCCATTCCCCCACCTCTCCTCGCTCCCTTTCTCTCCACACCAGCGATCGATGCTGGGAGCTGGGGTTGGGTGTGGTTACCAAACGTGCTCCTTTAACCTGTTTTTGTGCTGTTCTAGAGTTCTTTGCAGAACTGGACAAGGTGATGGGGCCCCTGGTGTTTAACACGAGCATCATGACGGAGCTGGTGCGTTACACGCGGCAGGGCCTGCACTGGCTGCGCCTCGACGCCAAAGGTGGAGCCCAGCCCAGCCCAGACCAGCCCAGCCCGGCCCGGCCCATTCTTCAGCTGCCTCTGACTCCTCTCCACAACACTGTGTCATGTCAATAAGGAAGACTGCCATAACACATTGCTTAGTTGACACTAAGAGCAAGGAATGCTTTCCCATGTCTCCCATCCTCATTTGTGTTTTGTGTTTAACCCCAAATCAGCTGGTTCATGGACTTCTCCAGTGTTCCCGGTTTAAGTTATTTAAATATTTGAAAATCTGCTACGTAAAAGTTGTAGTTTTGCTGATCTGTCATGGATAGATCATTGGAATTCCAGTCACAATACATGAATAGTCAGTTCAAATCCTATTTATTTTAATTTTTTTAATTTTAATTTTGAAAAGCCCTGTTTGGGGCTGGTTTTAGCTATTTCTTCTTCCCTAAATTTCCCCTTTTGAGTACTTAGAAATTAAACCTAGACACTTTATTTAAGTACTTTGTGAGCTTTGTTACTCTGTAATGTCTTGTGGTGGTAGAGCCTGTAAAAGGAACTAGGATTGATAGGTTCTAACGAGTAGGGACACCATACTTCTCATGCCTAATGCCTATGAGTCGACTAATAAATGACAACTACAGATTTATTATTGCAGAATTTGTACTAAATAGAAAAGTTCCAGATATTCTTCTACGTATTGAGATACTTCATTTAAATTAATTATAAAGAAATTTATATGGAAAAATATTTAGCTGGATCTGCCTTGGATTGTTTCCAAGGCAGCTTCAAGCCATCGATTAACACTATAACAATCACAAAACATTACAGTAATTTGCATTTAATGTAACGTCCAGGCAATGGTGTAGGAATGACCTTCGGTCCGATGGGTGCGATGCAAACAGGAAAGGCTTTGGAAAAGGACAATCTCGTGCTTTTTTGCATCTCTTCATTTCAAATACCTTTTGTTTCTGTCCTTGTCACTTTTTGACAGTTACGAAATTGGGGAACATTGTGGTTCCAAACCCAAGAGTAGTTCAGTTCCTACCAGAACGGTCATTTGCATCTTTTCCATTGACTGAGAAACCAGGAATCTTTAGTAGAACTCTAGGTCCATTTTGTCCTCTTAGGGTCTGCTGGGTGATGGACACTACAGGCTGGCAGTGCAGCAGCCACCGTGGGGTGGGAGCAGAGCTGCTGCTGCAGGAAGCACTGCTCTGTGCAGGATGGATGGCAAACTTGGCTTTACCCCGTGCTAATGAAGGTCCCGTTCATGTCACGTAACGTCCACTCCTGAGGGGGCTGCTGGGTGCCACGGAGGGTTGGTGGAGCTGCAGGTGGCCCCTCTCCGAGTGCAAACCAAAGTACCTTTCCACGTGAGGTGCTTGTCTGAGTTAAAGGTTTCAAATGCTACTGCTTTCAGTATTGCTTAGTGCCCCCAACATGTCTGGTGTGCCTTATGCCTTACTTTTAGATGAAGATTTTATGAACTGTTTACAAGATGTTTTACAGCAGGACCAGGTATACTGTATGCAGTGGTCTTCTGCAGTACTTGGGTAAAATTCCATTTCCTTTTTCAAAGTCCCGGTGTCTGTCACACAAACTGACTCATCGTGGTGGTCTCCTTCCCCAGAGTCCAACTCTGAATCCTTTGGAGTGAGATTGTGGAATGCTGCTTTGTTTTCTCTCCCATTGAACCCTTTATTCTGTACCAGATATGAACGTGCATGTTCAGGAAAATTATTGCACTAAATTTTTTGTGTAGGTGTAGTTAAGTGCCAAAATCACGGCAACCTCGAGAGAAGGAATAGAATTCTACGCTCCTTAGTACTGCAGTATGTCCTATGGGCTTTAAGAGTTTAGAAGTTTTGCAAATTAGTAACCTACTACAAGGTAGCTGCATCTTCGTAGAGCTTCCTTTGCGTCCCAGCGTGTTTTGTACTTCCAGAAAAGCTTTGCTACGTCCGGATTGATAAACGGGGAACAGACCTGGGGCTCTCCCTGACTCCCCTCTTCAGGTCTGTCGGAGCATCCTTTTTATGGAATCACTGTGCAAGGTCACCTTTCTGTTAGTCTTTGCTGTTGGAGACAGAACTCTGTACCCTCAAACTCCCCGCCGTGGGCATGGGACACTGTCAGCTGTGTTTCCTTTCCTCCTCTGAAGTGCCTCGCACACCTCTGACGCTGAGAAATCCCTTGGTAGAAGTTGCATTCGTGGGTGGGTTTGTGTGTAGTGCTGCACTAGCCAGCGTGGCTGTTCTTGGCTTGCTCCTTTGTGCACAGTCACCATTGCTGTCAGCAGGAATGGTGTCATCTCGGGGAATTTTTTTTCCTTAACCAGAGTCCCACAAATACCTTTTGGTGTCACGCGAAATCGGCCCCTTGAAAACGCATCGCTTATCCCTAGAGCAGTGGATCTTAGAAATTGGCTTCAAACAACCAGAAGGCTTTTTTTGCATCATGTCAAAATATGGACCTGAGCTGGTTGGAAGTGTCCCAGCTGAAGGGTGAGCTCCATGGTGGCATATCCTCTGGAGAGCTGTCCCAGGTGGTGTGTCCGTGCGGGGGATCCGCAGGGGGCTTGGGGATGGGTAGCAAATGCCTGGTGCAGCTGGGGCTGGTGCAAACAGGTCAGTTCAAACCTCACAATTCCAAAAGCATATCTTAAATTGGGGTTGACCCTTGTTTCCAAGAGAAAAGTTCTGTACTTGATCAGATTTTATAGCCAAAAATAAAAGCAAATACGTCCTAGGCTTCCATCCCTCTGCCAAAGTAGGAGGGCTCTGTCCCTGTCCTGGGCAGCTCCCAGCACCACAGGGGGAGTGCAGGTCACAGGAGTGACCAAGGAGGGACTCCTCAATCATGGCTTCCCAAATGATTCCTTGGACAGGGAATATGTATCAATACATATCAACAGTGTGATTTTAATTCCCTTGCTGATCATGGCCCCAGTTGGTGAATCTTAAAAATGGCTCAATCAGACTAGGCTTGCTCAGCTATCTGTGCTGTTTGACTTTGCTCTCAGACTTGCAGGTTCCAGGTGATAAAGGTGCAAATCATTTATAATTCCAAACAAATCTTCAGGACACCAGAGTAAACCAGCCCAAGAGTTTTGTTCTGATTTGAATCTCAGCCATAAAGTAGAGCAGACGGATGGCTCTCCTTGGCTTCGATGGCAGTATGCAATTTGTATTGTATGTGTCTTTTAATATGTATGTATATATATATGACTCAGTCTGTCCAAAGTATATGTTATACTTGTTTTTAGATTATGGTGCAACTGACTATATTGATATATTATTTATTGAGTGCTGAGTCACCATCTTATTGGTGATAAATATTGCATATTATCCAGGAGTGCAATGTATATTCCTTTAGATTGCTGAGGCTTGATTGCTGTGGTAACAAAAAATGCCCTGAAATGTATTTATGAATGGCCCCAACACACAGAGAGTCAGAATTTATGGGAATGATGTAGCACTTGCCTGGGGCAAGTAAAATAAAGCCGTAGGCAGAGAATTATGGAGTTTGCCCAAAAGGCAAACTGCTGGAAAGAGAGAGAAACTACCTTTGCTGTATTTAATGTCATTTTCTGAACAGATCTTTGCTGTCACTGCAGTGTTTCCATTGAGGCAGATCCACAAGGGCCTGAGCAAGTCAAGTTTGAATTACCCATTGGGGAGTAAACAACTTCCAAATTCTTACCTTCACGACAAATCCTTGGGTCAGGGTTGAAACTTCTCCCTCTGATGTGTCAGTGTTCTGGAAAACCCCTGTTCCCGAGCAATGAGGTCAGTGCTGGGCATCCTGAAGGACAGAGAGGAGCCAGAGCTTTGCTCGCCAACTCAGCCAGATCCAGAGCTGTTCCAGGAGGGGCTCCCCGAGCAGGAGGTGTCCGTGGGACCGTGGTGTGTCCGTGGGACCGTGGTGTGTCCGAGGGTTTGAGGCCTTGGGCTGTGCTGCCCCCGGGGAGGGCAGGGCCGCGGTGCCCGGAGCCAGCTCAGCCCCTGATCCAGGGAGCAGTTCCAGCTCCTGACAGGGAGCTGAGCTCATGGTGTGCTGTGCTTCCCCTGTTTAACTGCCCCTGGGGGTTGAATTCCCCTTCCCCCGGCTGTGTCCGTGGGACCGTGCAGCCTCCCTGGCTCCAGCCTCCAGCCCTGTCCCGGCTCCTGGCGCTGCCTTGGCATTCCACATCCCAAACTCTACTCCAAGGACCAGGCATGACTTTCCAAGCACAGTTCCTGACATTTGTATCTGATCCCCCTTTTAAATTGTTTTAAAAAATTTTGTATATGGAGGATAAAGTGCTTATATATTTATTAAAAATCCTTTATCTTATTTGAAATTATTATTTGGTGAAGAAGGGGTTTTTTCTTTTGGGGGAGGGCTGGGGAGGGAGGTAACTTTTAACCTGTCACTTATAAATGAAGCCCTGATTAATCCTACAGAAAGGTACTATTAGTAACTAATGGGATGTCTCTGTTTTATGCTTTGTACATGACAAGTCCATGTGTTACATTTTGTTTTCTATCAAAAGATTTGGGCATCTGTCTTCAACCAAAACCAGAAAAAAAAGAAACAAACTGTGATTTTATTTGTTGCAATACATTTAAAATTTCAAAGGGTACTTTGGGGCTCAAAATTAGGATTTCTAAGTCAGTATGTGCATTTCACGTAATAAAGCTGTTAATGGTGAGCAAAGTATTATATACTAACTAGATTTTTTCCACATCTGTATAGTATATTCTATGTATTTTGTGGTATTGAGATTATAGAAAGTTTAGTGTCTGAAACATGCGTTTAATGTGTATTTTTAAACAAATTTATGGCAATTAAAATATTTGGAGAAAAGGGTATCACATTTCAATTTGTAAAGATCTTTTTAACTACTGTGTCATTAAAATGCTTTGTACAATGCAAACTGTAACTGGAGAAACTAAGTTTAATAAATATCAAATAGATTTTCTGTATTAAACTTCCAACCCCCTGTGCTTGTATCTGTTTTGTGGGGCCTTCTCCTCCCTGGGAGTGCATTTTTAGGCAGAATTTTCTTTCCTTGATCCTATTGCTCTGTGAAGCAAAAAAGTAGCATCCAGTGTGTTGATATTTTTTTTTTGTCTTTCAGCCTCCAAGTCGACATCCAGCACATCAAAAAGCATTTTGATCAATTCCTTTTAAGACAGAAGATAAGGTCAGTGGCAAAAGTCATGAATTTAAGTAAATTCGGTTAGAAGTAATTAAAAGTAAACTGTTCTTATTCCACTTATTGCTGGATATATTTAGGATATTGGAATGGCTATCAGTATTATCAGTTTGGCTCCCTCTTTCCCACAGGCCTTTATCAGGGCTGATAAGAGCTGGACTGGGAGGAGGTGGGGCCTGATCTACTTTATGCTCTTGCCAGAGGGAGGCATGAATGTCCAAAGTCTGGCTGGAACTGAGCCCCAGCTCTGTGCTCACCATCCACTTTGCTCAAGATACAAGGAAAACCAAACAGCTTTGCTGAATAGATATTTTAATTCACACCTTCAAATAAATAATAAGAAGCATTACAAAAAAACCAAACGAGCAGGAGATGCAGAGCCGTTTTATTGAGCTTGGCCAGAGGCCTCCAGAGGCGTGGCTGTGGGAGGAGTTGCTCTCAAGCTCCTTGAAGTCCTTTTATCAGCACATGTGGCAGAAATATTAAATACTCTGATTGCTCGAGGTCCTTTCCTGCTCCTGAGCAGTCAATAAATACATCCCAAGTGTGTGGAGCATGGTCAGCAGTAACAGTGCAGGCTGTGCTTGGTGCCAGCTCACGCCGAGGCCGTGGAGAGAAGGCAGCGGTTTTTCCTGAAAAAAAAAAAAAACATCATGAGTCACTGAGGGCTGGGGCTGCCCTGCCAGGCTCAGCCAGGGGTCCCAGGTACATCTTTGTGCCCCTGTGCCAGCAGTGCTGGGTTCAGGCACTCTCTATTCCCTAAAACTATTCAGTCTCGATTCATTTTTTGTTCTTTGCTTTCCATCAGAATTCCAAACGTAGCATAGCAGCTCAACCACCCTGTCCTATTTACTTACTTATGCTGATAATATAATATAATATAAATTATATATTATAGATTTATAATACATTATATATATTTATAATTTAAAATAAGCTTATTTATAATAATATTCATTAATAGTAGGATATACTGTATTCATTAATAATAATATATTCATTAATAATAGGATATACTTATCCATTAGTGCTATTTACATATAGTAGAAAATTACTTTTTTCTGTCCTGTCTCTGCGTGCTGGTGCATGTGTACAGCAGGTGCCATACCAAATCACTTTTCAGTCATTAAGTAATAATTTCAACTAATCCATTTATATGTAGTTGGACAATTTGCTCATGCCTAATGAGAACTGAATAGCTTTTGATATTGTAGTTGCTTTTTAAACTATGAGCTTAAATAATCACCTTAAACTGATTAATTTAGGGTTAGATATTAATACAGGCATTTTCACTTTTTGTTAGTACATGCTTTAAAAGGAAGGATTAATGGGAAGGTCTGTAAATTGCCTAAAAGCTGTCTGGAGCCCTCTGTTCTCTTTGCCCAGCCAGGTTATTTGGGGTTGCAGTGAAAGGACTGAGGCTGGCACTCGAGAGACCTGGACTCTGCTCTGTTTGCTCTGCTTACTAAAGAGTCTGAGTCTGTTACCCCATCCCTATTCCTGGTATCTTTTTTTATGCAGAGAGTGACCTCGGGATCCCATCTGGATGAGCCCGGGTGGGAAATGCCCCCGCAGGGCAGCACGCTGAGCATGGTTATCTGCAGAGCGTGGTTACCACCTGCAGAGCATGGTTAGCACCTGCAGAGCATGGTTACCACCTGTAGAGTGTGGTTACCTGCAGAGCATGGTTACCACCTGTAGAGTGTGGTCACCTGCAGAGCATGGTTACCTGCAGAGCATGGTTACTGCAGAGCGTGGTTACCTACAGAGCATGGTTACCTACGGAGTGTGATTACCTGCAGAGCATGATTACCTGCAGAGTGTGGTTACCACCTGCAAAGCATGGTTACCTGCAGAGTGTGGTTACCACCTGCAGAGCATGGTTACCACCTGTAGAGTGTGGTTACCACCTGCAGAGCATGGTTACCACCTGTAGAGTGTGGTTACCTACAGAGCATGGTTACCACCTGCAGAGCGTGGTTACCTACAGAGTGTGATTACCTGCAGAGCATGGTTACCACCTGTAGAGTATGGTTACCACCTGCAAAGCATGGTTACCACCTGTAGAGTGTGGTTACCTGCAGAGCATGGTGAGGCACTCGCTGTTGTCCCGGCACGAGGCTCCGATGGGTCTCAGGGACACCCCCCTCCAGAAGGGCGTCATGCGCCGCTGCCGGGGGCTGCGGGGCTGGGCCTGGGGCTGCCTCGGGGACAGGGACGCGCCGTGGGTCTGAAACAGAGCAAGGTGACTCTCAGGACACGTGGCAGCTGCAGCACTCCCTTCTGCTGCTGCTGAGGTCAACAGTCTTCATTTTAAGTGGAGCACTTGGAATCTTTCTGGTTTTCAGATCGCAGCACCCTCTGGGTAAAGCGTGGCTTGCAGCCCAACCCCAAAGAAATATCTACCAAAATTAATGGTGGTTTTAATCTTCCTGGGAGTGAAGGCAGAATCACTGGCTGAGCTATGGCTCAGAGTAGCCCATTATTCACCAGGCAGTAACTACATTTTTATGATGCTGAATCCTCTAAAAAGCCCTGCTGTCACCTCTTAACTCCTGCCAGTTGTCCATCCAAATCATAACAGCTTTTATGGACTGCCTGTCCTTTGAATTAGCCCTTTAGTTTATTTCAGTATGATCTCAGTTTACCTGGCTGAGCAGCAGTGAGCAGAGCAGAAGGGCTGCCATCACTTTCCACCAGTGCATCTTCCCAGCGGGAGCTGTCACTTGGAGCAGCCGTGGGCAGAGGAGGCACAAAGACTCCAGTCAGGACTTCCCAGGCTGTCAGCTACATTTTTATAGACTTCATTCTCTTATCATTGCATCAGCTGCCAGTTATTACAGGAGCAAAGTTCACTTTGGAGCAAGAGGGAATTGCTAAGTCTACATCTGCTGCAGTGATCTGGTTCAAGGCCTATCTCGAGCTAATAATTTACTCCCCTTACACTTGTACTTTGTCTGGTCAGTTGTGCTGACCCCTTGTGCCAGCTGTTCCTTTTTTTAAAGCCCTACCAAGATGTTACCAGAACTCCATGGTCTATTTGTAAGCAAAAGGGGGGTGGCCCAAATTATTGTGGTCAAGATTGAAAGCCTAATTTAGCTGCTGGTGCTCTGAGTTAGCCAACCAGGGGTAAGGGTTGTCTTGCCAAGCTAATTTGGAGCAGAGAATTGTACTTTTGATTTGTTTCTCACTCTTGGTACATGAAAGAACCATAAGGAAGTTGCTTAACCTTTATTTCCAGGCATAGAGTGCTCAAAAAGCAGGTGTAACACTTTCCAGCTGGGAATGTAAAATGTGTGATAACTCACAGAGCTCTTCCCTCAGGAATCCAAAGGTGTCAAAGATAATCATCTCTAGGTAGATAATGGAAGAGGCTGCTCAGGGCTTGTCTGGAGCTGAGGAGCTCCATGTGCAGACTGTGGTTTCATGGATGAGCCATCTCTGCCCCGAGCCATGTCACTCACCATCAGGCTTCAAAAGTGCCAGCAGCTCCCATGGGAGTGGAGGGGCTCTTTGTCATTGAGAGGAAACTTCAGTTTTTCCATTGTGGAGTGAGATTGCAGCAGCAGAGAAAAGCGTGAGCAGAGCTGGTACCTCTCATCTCCTCTCCCCTCTGTGTCCCAGTGTTTGTGTCTCATGGCTCCTCACCTGTGGGATCTTGTGGCTCTCATTGGGTGGGGCTCGGAGCAACCTGGGCTAGTGAAGGTGGGGAGAACTGCAAGAGCTTTAAGGGCCTTTCCAACCCAAACCATGCTGTGGTTCTGTCTGGCACCCACGTCTGTCAGGTCAAGACATCTGAGATTGCAGAGCAATATAGAGAATTCCAACTCTTGTCACTGTGTGCAGGTTTTGGAACACACAGTTTTAATTCAAGTAAATACTTTATAAAGTAATAAGTGTATAATTAACTGTGTTTTAGCTAAATTGTAAATACAGATCTGGATGTCACAGGCTCTATTTCTCTGATTGCTTAATATGAAGGCACAAGTGCCAGCGTGGAGGGCGAGTGACTTAGATTAAGATAATGCTGTGATGTCAGGTGATTACCCCTTAGCCCAAATTTCACTGGGATTAGAAGAAAAACTTTCCCAGCAGTGTACAACCACTATTTGATCATTCCCATCATAGGATGGTTTTTACACATCTTCCTCTGCCCTATTTGTTTTGCTTCTCTGGGAGGAGGAAACAAAATTTTCATTATTTCACCTTCTTGGATCTTAAAAAGGGAAGGAAATGGGACAGTAAATCATGGTAGACAAGTAGCTGAACTTAAAAAGTTCATTTTATATTTGGCTGGGAATTTCTCAGTTGTTTTCCCATGGAGTCCTTCCTTTTCATGCAGCTGAGTTCTAATTTCTGCTGTTTCCATCCGGCACTAGTGTAGAACACAAAGGAGGACAAGGCAGCAGCAGGAGCCCTGACTTCTTCCATGAGGCACAGGATTCAGAAGAGTGGCAGAGCCCTCTGTAAGTCATCATTTCTCAGCTTTTTTGGCTGAGGAAGGCTGGTATTTGTGATGATATATCAGAATTCTGAGTCACTAATAGCATCAGACTGTCCCTGTCAGGCAGAAAACTGCTCTGTGCAAGAAACTGGGGAAAAAACGAATATAACTGAGCTGGTCCTTCCCATACCCACAATTCCTGCAGGCCAGTAACATGCCACAGCAGAGATGTGAGAAAAGAAACACAACTTCTAATAATTGCCCAAAGGAGACCAGAAATAAATGAGTGAAAACTTCTCAGTCCCCTTGTTCAGATTCTGAAATGCCTGTGGGTCAAAATCCCACTGCCACAGGTCTGGCAGGAGCCATCCCAGCTGGGAATGGGGCATGCATCTGAGGTGAAGTGGGCAGGGTTGGGGTGGGTGGGCAGGGTCAGGATCGGGCAGGGCAGGGGATGGCTGGGCAGGGTAGCAACAGGCTGCTGATGGAGCAGCTTTAAGGGCCTTTCCAACCTCCATGCTGACCCCGTCCCTCCGTGCTGACCCCGCCGTGGGGCTGACCCTGCCCCGTGCCCGGCGCGTGGCCGCGGTGCCGCTGCCCCTCTGTTTGCGTTTGTCTGGCCCCTGGGCCAGGCACAGTTCAAGCTGTCTGTGAGCAGGAGCAGGGAGCTCGTGAGAGCCCCGGGCAGCTGCTGCCCTCCAGCAGAGCTGCTGGGACAGCACAGGGTGACGAAGCTGCTGAGGCACAGCTGCACAGGGGCTGTCACTGAGGCCACCCAGCTCTGCGGCTCTCGGAGGCACCGTGAGTAGGACACCACGTTCTGAATGAAACATCTCAGAGTGAGGGACTTTTATACAGCACACAGTGACAGACAAGGGGGAATGGCTTCAAACTGTCAGAGGGCAGGGTTGGATGGGATATGGGGAAGGGATTGTTCCCTTGGAGGCCCTGACACACATTTCCCAGGGCAGCTGTGGCTGCCCCTGGATCCCTGGCAGTGCTCAAGGCCAGGTTGGACACTGGGGCTTGGAGCAGCCTGGGACAGTGGAAGGTGTCCCTGCCCGTGGCAGGGGGGGCACTGGATGGGCTTTGAAGTCTCTTCTGGGATAAATCTGCCTCTGTACATCTCTGCCAGCTCACAGCCACAGCAGCCAGTTTGTTGCTCCCCACTTGCTTAAGCTGCCTAGAAAATACCAGTGACCCCAAATGCAGTTAAGCCCAGAATATTTTTGGCACAACTTGGGAGCACTAGCTGATTGAATTTATTGCTATTTATGCCAACCTCAGGCTGTGCTTGGAGGAAACACAAGAGGCTGAGCTCAGTCTTACGTCCTCTGAGTGATCCCCAAAACACTCCAGCATTGAGCTATAAAAATTGTATAGCCCCAGCTTCCTGAAGTGAGAGCCTGAGCATCATTGTCTTCCTGACAGCCCAGCCCTGAGCACACAGGGAAACATCATTCCTGCCCTGCAGATAAGATAAACTCCCAGGACAGCTACAGGAATAGCACAGCAGGAACACCAACGTGTTGCTCTGCATAGGGTGGGAGCTGGAGGCAGTCAGTGGAACACTGGGAGGAGAAAATCAGGATAAAGGAATCAGCCAGGTGTTCTGAGCTTCCAACAGGGAAGGTGTTTCTATACTCAGAGATACCAGGTGAATTTGTCACATATTTAAGCAACTTTATTACCAGCAGCTGATTTTTTAATCATCTTCAGGCATTAAAGTCTTGCTTCTCCTGGCAGTTTTCAAGAAGGTTCTGATGCAGCCTCTTACCACTGATCATATATCAGTGTGGTTAATCACCCAGTTAACATTAGCATAACTAGGTAATTAGAATCACAGGATCAGAGAACAGCCCAGGTTGGAAGGGACCTTGGCAGATCAGCTGGTGCAGGCGTTTGTGGGAAGGGAGCCCAGAGGAGGTCACCTGGCACCCGTCCAGTCACCTCCTGAAACCCCTAGACTGTTCCAGGGACGGATTGTTCTCATTGGAAAAAAATTCCTTTGTTACACAGAGATGAAACCTCTCCTGGTGCAGCCTGTACCTGTTCCCCTTCATCTTCTGCCCAGGGCTCCCGTGAAGAGCGAGCCTCTGGCCAGAGGTCAGGGTCCACCCCAAATCCCAAGCCACCAGCCAGCCCATCCAGCTTTAATCAATACCAAACCCGGGAGTGTTTGTTTTTCACAGATCTGAAGGCTGGAAGAAAAGCAGCAGCCAGTGATGGGAAAAATAAAGGGGACAAGGAACAATTTCAAGCCAGACTTTGCTGCACTTTATACTGAGGAATATTTCAAAGAAACAGGAATTACGAAGGCTGGAAGTGCTCTAAGATAAAAACATCCGAGCACGTGGAACTTCAGCCTGATTATCTACCTGTACAGAGAGAACCAGACAAGGGATTTGATGCTCCTCACCTCAAACAGCTCAAGACACGGATTTCACACACAGTCATGGGGCAAAGTTACAGTTTATTAGCCAAGGCTTATCTCCCTGTTAATCCCCTCCGGCCACGGGAACAAGCACAGCAGGTCCCCAAGGAGCTCCGGAGCCACGTGGGAACTGCTCGTGGTCACTGCTGCTCGTGGTCACTGCTTGTGGTCACTGCTTGTGCTCCTGGTCAGTGCTCATGCTCGTAGTCAGCCGGGTTCTTCCTCTTGAGCCGCTCGAACTCCTGCGTCCCCCAGGAATAAATGAGGTAACCGATGGCCAGGGCTGGCAGGGACAGAGGACAGGCACGGTCAGGGGACACCAGAATGAGGGGACACTGCTAGAAAGGGACACCCTCCATAAAGGGAGAGTGGAACGAAGAAATAACGCTGCTCTAAGGGGATAATGCAGTGAGGGGACACTGCAGTAAGGGAGTATTCACAATAAAGTGACATAAGATGCAGTGAGGGGACAGCTATAAAAGGACACTGCAGGGAGGGGACACTGGAATAAGGGGATTTCACAACACGGGGACACGGGCAGAAGGGGATACTCACAATATGGGGACACCGCAGTGAGGGGACACTGCACCATGCACAGCACCTACCTCCCGCGACACAACAACATCCCCCCCACCTCAATGCTCCCCTTCCCCAAGTTTACACTACGAAGGGGGGATAGAAAAGAGGGAATGCCCTCTGTACTCACGGGGCACCACCTTCAACACCTGGGAGGCGAAGCGGCGGGCCACGTTGGGGACGCCGTGGGACATGATATTGGGGAAAGCTTGCTGCTCGAAGGGCGACAGGCTGTAGGTGATGACATGGCGCACCCGCGCCAGGTTCCCGAAGTGCTTCCCCATGGCCGCGGTGTCCCCTCGGTCACAGCGCAATGGCCGCCGCCCGCCCCGGAACTACCTTGGCGACGCCTTCCGGGGCACAGCGAGGTGCGCTTTCCGTTTGTAACGAATGGTAGAGACGGTGAAATAAGTGTGTGATAAATCACGGGTACACTAAAGTGTGTTTTTAACGGGCGAGTTGTAATAAATGATGTGCGCCATAAACGGGCCCTGCCCTGAGGGGAGGGTGCGGGGGGTCACGCGAGGCACCTGCGCCGTGAGGGGAGGGGGGGGCGGTGCCTCACGGAAAACCCGCCAAGAATAAATAAAGGAGGAAAAAACACTTTTGTGTGGCGATTGCGGAGTTCCGATGAAAAATAATTAATGGTCTGAGGAAAAAAGACCACTTTTGTGTGGCGATTGTGGAGTTCCGATGAAAAATAATTAGTAGTCTGAGAAAAACACTTTTCGTGTGGGGATTGTGGAGCTCCAATGAACAGCGGAAATGTCCGAAGCAGAAAATCGTGGAATTATGGAATAGTTTGCACTGGAAAAGACTTTTAAAGGTTAAATATCCTGCCACATCCCCCGCAATGAGCATCGTAAACAATATTGGAATTGTTATTAGAATGTATGAGATATCTACCACATAATTGAAATTACTATTAGACTATATTAGGTACCTTCAGTATTACTAGAATTATTAATAGTCTATTATAATTATTAGACTATATTAGACATAGTCCATATTATTCAAATTATAGAATATATTCAACATCAAACTTATTTAAATCATTATTAGAACATATTAGAGATCTTCAACATTATTGCAGTTATAATTAGACTGTATTAGAATTATAATAATGTATCAGCTTCCACATTAATGGATAATTATTAGAATTACAATAATTAATCATCTTCCACATAATTGAAATTATTAGATGATATTAGAATTATTAGACATTTAACATTATTGGATTTTTATTAGCATAGATGAGAATTATTAGAATATTAGACATTTTCACCATGAGTTGAATTACAGCAGAATTATTAGACTGTGTTAGACATTTTCAACTTTATTTTGATCATTATGCTATATTAGACATATTTGCCATTATTTAAACCAATACTACAATATATTAGATTTGTTAGAATATGTTAAGCATCTTAAACATTGTTGGAATTATTATTAGAATATATTAGGTTCAACATTATTGGAGTTATTACAATATATTACACATAGTTAACATATTATTATTGGAATTATTAGACTGTATTAAAGATACCCATTAATGGAATATCAGAATATATTAGGATTATTGGACTACATTAGACATTTCACCAAAATTAGAAGGATTTGTCTCAGGAAACAATTCCATTTATTTTCTTTTCCAGCAGGTGAGCAAAGCCAAATTCCCAGAGTTTGAAGGGATGAGCAGGAGTGATTCCATCCAAACTCACCCAACTGCCTGCAGTGCTGGGACCAGGATGGTTTCATGTGACACCAAGATTCTGATCTGGGCTTTTGGTGTCAACAGCAGTCAGAGACTGAAACCTGGAGCAGGATCCTCACTTTTAGGGCAGATTTGTGCCTGTTGCACCTGCAGGAACTCTCCAGACACTCCAACATCCAGGTGAACCATCAGAGTGACACCACACAGCAGCCCTCCAGGAGCTGTCCCTGTCCTGCCAGGCTGAATTCCCAGCCTCTGAAATTGCTCAGGATCTAAGGTAGGGGCTGGCTGGGTGGCTGAGTGCACAAAGTTGCAGCATTTATTTATTAATCCATTAGCATAAAGGATGTTAAAGGATGTTCTGAGCAAGTTTTACAAGATAGTGCTGCTCCACAGCCTTTAACTAACAAACAAACAAGAAAAATCTCCACTAAAGCTGAGAGGTTTTGTGTATGAACCCCAAGTCTACGAGGAGAAAATAAATCAATTACAGTAAAAATTTGGTGTGAAAGCATCTGGAACTGAGGCACTTGTTACGTACAGTTTCATTGTGAGAGGAAACAAAGCTGTGGCCCCACATTTCAGAATATTAAACCCACCGAACAGCATTTACACCAACACATTTAAGGGTTTTAGAAGCCATCTTTGGAGAATAAACTTTTTAAACAATTCTTCCCACTCCAGCAGCCAGTGGCAGTGTGGCTCCAGGGGACAATCCTCTGCCCTCACACCATGGACAGCTGCTCCTTATTCTTGAATCAGAGGAAGCCTCACCTGATGCCAATTGTTACCAAAATAGTGCCTTGATTTAAGTGTTCACAAATTACCCACAGCTGCCCTTAATTTCTTACCCTTCTTTTAACTGAGAAAGCCCAAAGAGTGCAACAGAATAAAAGCAATAAAGAACCTCTTAACTCTTTATAGAACTGTGAGGAAGGATTTTTTCATCCTGCTTGGAAGAGCTAGAATGTGATAGGGAAAGAGAATGAAAAACTGAAGAAATAATTCTAACATTAAAGACTTTCTTCCCTTCCTAGTCATTGCTGGAGATGCCACACACAAGGTTTCTATAGAGGCAGAGTAGCAGGCGCTGCATGTCAGGGTATGTGTGATAGCCATTTATTTCTCTCTTTTTTTTTTAATCTGTAATAAAGCAGCTTAAAAATAGACATTAAGTAGCTGAAACCTTTCCCCCATTTTAAATGCAAAATTCTCCCGATAAAAAGACACTATTTACATTTAATTGCACATTCTAGAACGGCTGAGTGAGTACAGAAATCAGTGCTGTGATGTGAACCCCCTTCTGGCTAACTCCGTGCTAAATCCCGGCTCCCGGAGTTACAGCAACGCTGCTCAGTCGATCGTAGCTACAGGACGTTGGGAATGCAGAACTGGAATGTGTTATTTGAGAGTGCAGCCACAGCCCACAGCGCAGCGGAGTCCTCCCTAGCGGCAGGTGCACTTGGTGGCGATCATGTCCTCGTACTCCTTGTAGGCGATGGAGCCGTCGGGCTCGATGGTCAGCACGCTGAGCGGGCTGTAGGCGGCCGGCACGCACGAGGGCCGGGGCACGGAGGGGTCCAGCCGCTCGTAGATGAGGGTCTGCACCATGGTGTGCACCGGGGAGCCGTAGCGGTGGCCCAGGGCGCGGGGACAGTCGCCCCGGCAGAACTGCGGGCTGTAGCGGTGCGGGGCAATGATCCAGCGGTCCCACCGCAGCTGGCTGAAGCTCAGGCGGAAGTTGTGCAGTTCGCACTCGTGCTGAGGGAACACAAACTGCTTCAGGTACTCGCTCAGGTTATGAGGTGAAGTGGCTGGGGCCGCTTTGGGATTCTCGTTCCTTCGCTGGCGAGAGGCCCTTTTACCCTGGGGATTGCCTTGCCCTTTGTCACCCTTTGGAGGATCCACAAGGGGGCTGCTGCTTTTCCTCCCGTGCCCGAGTGAGCTCCCCCGGTGATGAGCTTGCTCGCTGGTGTCATTCAGGTACAGCAGAAGGGAAGGGGGAACCAGTGTCACATTAACAACATTTTCCAGTTTCGTGCTCCCTTGTGGGTCACCCATCAGACAAGTGAAGTTCAGAGCCATGTGGATGTTCCTCCTGTTCGCAGCAATCAGAGGCTGGAGGAAAGAAGTCACATCCATCTCCACCCATTTGCGTTTCCTAACGTCAAAGTGCAAGCTAAAAGCTAGAGAGTGGGAAGTGCTGGGACAAACTTGGCTGGAAAAATCATGTTCCTTAAGGGATAAATGGCATATGCAGGTAATGGAAGAGGAAATGGGAACAGATGTGTCAAAGGAATAGAGCAAGACAGACTTGAGTAAGTGCTCCAGAGCAGTAACACGATCCAAGCTGAAGAGTAAATCCACCGAGTGAACATCTCCTGGGAAGGGAAACAGATTCCTGTAGGGTTAGTGTGTCTTATTTTTCCACCTAGACATAAATACTGTTATAGTGGATAAGTAAAAATTATTCAGCAGCAGAAGAAAACAATTTAGATGCCCCCCCCCCCCCCNNCCCCCCCCCCCCCCCATGTGAAATTCCTACTTTGGTCAGAGACACGGGAGTCAAAAATTAAGAAATTAAAACAAACTGAAGAAAACCCCTGATTTTAACAGTTATTAGGATTCATTTCTTTAAAAGAACCAGCACAGGAGGAAGTCTGCTGTTGTCTCTTTAGCGCTGGTGTGGGGTAACAGGAACTAAACACTCCAGATGATACAAACCATGAATTCCACCTCAAAGGGCTGTTCCTGTGCAGCCGTGCAATGCTGGTGTTTATCTGTCTTTCTAGTGAAAAACTCGAGTCAGGAGAACTCAGGTCACCTCAGTAGGATTAGCAGACAATGATTTCTAAGTGCTGTTGTTGTGATCAGCCCACATCTAAGAAAGCCATGGAAGCACCATAAGTTACAATGTGTCCGGCCATCCCCCTTCTGAGCCTGGTTTACAAGTAATTCTACTCTTCCCTTCAGGTTTTGGTCATGATTCTTCTGTAGCGAATGTACCAGGCAAGGAAAGAGGTCTCTGGCAGTTTGGTACAAGTCTCATACCATGCTGTGGTTTTTTGAAAAAAAGCAAAGCCAAGATGGGCTGTAAAAGGGAATATGCTGCCCATTATGCCTCAACTTTTTTTTCCCACTTTTCTTACTCCACTTCGATCTGCTTGTGGCTTTTTCTGACTCATGAGGAGATGAGTCAGCCCGAAACATCAGCATGCCTTGTGCATACCGCTTGTGTGGTGTTTCCCGGCCTGTGAAGTCTGTACCTAATGCCACTCAAGGAGAAGTAAGCTATGAAAAACTCCCCCAGTTTAGGAGAGGAGCCTGCAGGACAAAAATAGCAGCAGCTCTAAAGAAAAGAAGTATTTTTATCCGGTGCTGCCGGCACAGAACACACAGAAACCCCGTGTGCCCTTCCCAGCCCAGGCACCGCACACCTACCTTTCCCCAGGTCCCCGTGGTTGTGCCCACATTCCCAGCACGGGGTGAAGAGCCGCACCGTGTTATAGAGGCGGCCTCGCTGCGCCTTGGGGATGCCGTCCCTGGTGGCAGACATCCTGTAGAGCCTCTTCATGTACCGAAGGGCCCTGGAGTCCGGCTGCAGCCGCGGCGCCTCGCTGTGCCAGCCCCGGGGGCCGCGGGCGTGCAGCACCTTGAGCAGGGGCGGCAGGAGGGCATGGGCTGGTCCCCCCCCTTGGGGCAGCTGCAGCACCGCGCTGAGCTGGCTGGCAGCATCCTCAGGAGCTGCCAAAAACCCCGCGGCCTCCTGAGAGCCCCTCCGGGCCCTGGAGTGGGGCGAGCACTGGGTGCCAGTGGAGAGCCAGGGCAAGCAGCAGTACAAACAAACACAAATCCTCCAAGTGCTCTCCATGCTCTTGAGGGCTGCAAATGAAAAATTACCTCCCCTCAAGTATTCAAGGGAAAACAAGAATGCCTGAGCCCCATCCCTTATATAGGTTGCAGCTGTGGAATGTGAGGGAGGTTTCCTTCTGATTAGGAAGCAGAGAGAAAAATCTGCAGCTGGCCCCTGAAACTACATGTTCATTGCAGTTGGGCTAAGCCTTGGCCCTGGAAGCTTATTATAAAGAGATACTAATTCTGAATTAACTTTTTTCACATGGGAAATTACAGGCTGGGAGTGAGTGCCAGCCCGCAGAGGGAGCTGGGGAGGCATTAGTGTTGCCTGGTCTAATTAATCCTGATTTATTTGCAGGAATATATAAAGCTAAATATTACTGCTCTTAGCCTTTGGCCTCTTTCCATATACTGGTGGAGTAGTTTCACCAGCTCTGAGCTGAACAACCCAGCCCCCAGCTGCTCACTGGGAATAAAGTTGTGGGTTTTGTTAAGGAAGAAGGTTTGAGGCTGCTTTGAGAGCATCTTACAGGTAGCTTAATTTAGGGGTTGTATCAGAGGTTTGCCTTAGTGTGCTGCAGTGGAAAGCTGAGTTTTCCAAGCTTGTTACTATCTCTTTCAGATTCCCTGGTGTATTTTCCTGCCTGACAAGCTCTTGTTTACAAGCTGGAGAGCAAAGAAAGCCCTGAAGAATCAAAAATTGTGAAAAACGGAGAGTCTGCTGGTGTTACCTGCCCTGTTTCCTGCCTGAGGTGAGGCTTGAGATCACCTCCTGCACACCAGCTGTGAGTTATTTTTCAGAATTTTTTTATTGCTCCTAAATAAAATAACATTTCTGCTTCTTCTTGCAGGATCTCCGCCATGAGGTTCAGTTGTGGCTTTAAGGTAGGAGTAGGGAAACTGTTTCTCATTTTGTTAGTGTCTTGTTTATTTTACATTATTATTGCATATGGTTAAGGTGTAGGTCTGGTGCTGCAGACTCCAGAGCAGGGGGGCTGGAAGTTTTTTGTAGTTAGGAAATACAAGGCACTTTCAGAAATCTCTTCTCGTCTATGTTACTTGGTATCAAGGCAGGGGCCGATTGCGATGAGTCAAAAAGGTTGCTGAATTTACTTTGAATTACAGAGTTTACTGAATTGACTTTGGATTATTAATAGAAGGTATATGGAAAAAAAAGCAACAACCCCAAGCTTTACACAGCATCCACTCAGTGCTGGCAGTGGCTCACTGGTGATTGGGCTGGTTCCCACTTCCGTCTTCCCAAAATAAGCTCTATTTATTTTTATCTTAATGGGTCAGGGCTGCAGCTCCTAAGCAGAGCTAATGGCCTCAAGGGCATCCTTTAGGTTTAAACAGGGTTTTGACTCATTTTTATGGGGGCTTTTGGAGAGGGACAATCACTCTCTGTAGGCTGCTTACAGACTTTCAAACTGCTTTTATGCAGGGCAATAAAAATTACTCAAATCACCATCCCACAGTAAGACTGGAGGCCTGTTGGGTGGAAAAATGTTTCTTCCTTCCCATTAGTATCTCCCCAGACCTCAAAGCACTGACACTCATCTTTGGTGAGGCACACTCTCATTGTTGCTGCTGGGTTGTAGGCTGCCTCCAGCCTCGGGGTGAATTTCAGCTCTTCTGGCATTTGCTGAATCATTTTATTTGGTTACAAAGTCGTGGCTGCAAGGTCAGTACCTAACAATGAAACCAGGGAATGCTCAGAAGGTAAACAAGAGGAAATCCTTCTAGGCTGGGACACAGCCCTGTCCTGGGCTGGGAACTGATGGTCGCCCACATTGAGCCAGTCCCACTTCTCCCCCACAGCACATGCACAGCAACAGCAAAGGGTGAATGAACCTTTAGGTGACTTTGTCCTGCAGGATTAAGGATGGCAAACCAGATATATTTATATAGAAATAAATGATTTATCATGCTAGTGATAAGACTAAAAAGGCCTTAAACAGAATTATTTGCTATCTAGTATGGGTAACCAGAACTACTGGTATGGTATGGTACACTATTTTTGAAGCAAAATTGAAGCATTTATATTAAAGCAGTTATATTGAGGCAATTATACTAAAGATAGCAAGAAGTATTAGTGAGAGAATGATGTTACTCATCCAGACCAAGGACTGTGGGCAAACCTCTTTGGCTGAGCCCTGAGGAGTGGACTTGAAGGGTGTCCCCACTCCAGGCAGGAATCTCCACACGCTCTCCAAGAGGGATGTGCTGGAAAACTCTCTGTTAAACAGTGGGCCTGGGCTGTCAGGCAGGTGTGTCTGGGAGCTTTGCCAGCTCAGCAGCTTTGGGTAAGGTGTCAGTAGCATCACTTGTTTGTTCCTTTATCGGGCACTTTATCATCTGCCACATTTTCACCTCAGTGTAGGGATGTTTAATTTTGGGATCCATAGGTCTGGCTGGTTTTAGCATTTTTTACCCCAAAAGCAGCATGAACCCCTTCTCTACTCACTGACAGCTTTTCAAGCAGGGCATTGTTTTAGATGCTCCCCCCCAGTCCAGGCAGAGCATCCTGAGCAGGGACTGCACCCCCAGCCCACACCTGTCCCTGAGCCAGCCCCCCTTCCCTGGGGACATCACAGGAGTCACAGCACAGAGGCTTCTGCTAAAAAGCAGCACAGAATGGACAAGGTCTGCTGTGATGTCTCCTGCAGTGTCTCACTGACACAAAAAGCACTGAGCACGAGTCTCAGGCTGCTCTGATTCTCTGTGCGGTTTGTTTACTTAACAAATTGTGCTGCCAAGTGTTCTCAGCAGAGCTGTCTGGGACCCCGGTGAAGCCTGGCCTGGCTGTGCAGCACAGACAGATTTTCCATCTGCCTGGCAGGAGCTTCCCAGCAGTTTCTCCCCAGGCTGCTGATCTAGGTCAGGCTCTCACTGCTTTCCCCATGCTGCAGACCCAGGCACAAAATCACCCTGAACTGTGAATTCCCTGCTCCTGCCTGGAGCTGCCTGGCAGGATTGCTGTGTATCCAAGCATCCTCTCATCCCTGGCCCATGTCACACCCATCCCAAAGCACAGGTGCCACGGCTAGGAGCAGGATCAGCACAGGAGCTATTCCTTTTCCACACCACCTGAGGAAACCACTGTGGCTCCCCAGGCACATCCCACGGGAAGTTTTCACCTGGTTTCCTATTTCACATGCAATGCCTTGAGCCTTTTGGCCCACACCCAGGCAGAGGGGCCTAGCATGAGATCTGGGTTCTTACAACCTTTATAGGAACAGGCAAAAAGTGAGAATTTCTCTCTGACCAGTATCCAGAGCAGCCCTCGGAGCAGTGTCTGGGTCAGTCCCAGCTGTGCTCACCCCAGTGCCAGAGGTGAGCCAGCATTTCTAAAGCAGTCCTTTTCCCAGGGAAACGTGAAGCTGATGATTGCACGGGTTTGGGATGGGGGGTTGTTCCCCTGGAGGCTGTTCAGTGTCAGGGAGCTGAGGCACTGGCTCTGCAGGAGCTCTGTGGGACTGTCAGCACAGCACGAAAACAGCCCTGTGCTTCCTCAGCCAAAGGTTCCCAGTCTTCTCAGGAGCATCTAAACTGGCCCCAGCTCACAAAGCCAACTTTGTACAGACTTCATTTTTATAGATCCGTTCCCACCAAGCACCAAAAGCAAGCACAGGGGAAAGCTTAAAAATAAACCACGACAGCTCTGAGAAGGATGAATTTGGGCAGAGCAAGGAATGGCAACTCCAGCATTCTCCTGATCAGCTGATGTTCTGCACTGAGCAGAAAGGATTTACTGGCTGCAGGGCAGCATTTGGAACCCTGCCACCAGGCACACGCCTGTCCCACGCCCGTGTGGGATCCTGGCAGAACCAGAGCAGGAACCCACAACCAAAGATGAGTCTGGTCAGTGCCAGCCCTGGCAGCACCCCAGAGCATCCTGCTTCAGCCTCAGCTGCTGCTCCTGCTGTTCCTGCCTTAGCTGAAGCAATTGTTGGGGGTTGTAATTACTTTCCAAGATTAAAACAAAATCCCAACCCTTTCCCAAGACAGAAGCATTCCTGCCCTTCCATCCCTATGACAAAGTTGTATTTCGTAGTGCACATCAGCCTGAAGAAGTGCTGAGGTACAAATTTGCATTTGCAGAGCTGCTGCTTCATGACTTTTTCCTTAAATTCAAGCCTGGAGTGATTCAAGTGAGTTTCCACCCCTAGGACAAGATTTTCTTCCCTTTAATGCTCCAAGATGAAGTGTCAAAGTTATTCCCTAGTTGGATCAGCGTTACCCATTCCCTGCTTGTGTGGGCAGCATAAATCAGAAATGATCCAGGCAACCCCTCAGCCTTTCCTCCAGGACTGTGAGGGAGACGGAGAAAGGGAAAAGCTCCCCAAGCATCAAAAGCTTCCCAGCCACATGTGTGTAAAAATCTCTTCCCATGCCACGTGACTGAGGAAGAGGCACAGATCCATTACACAATAATAAAAATATGCCTTTGGAAACGTGGAGCCAAAGTGGAGCTGCTGCAGGGAGCTCAAACTACGCACAAGAGGGAGTAAAACAGGAATATAAAGGACCAAAGTCAATCCTGCACAGCCCTCCCAGGACCTGCTGTGGCAGGACAGGGCTGGGGATCTGCAGCAAAACATCTGCCTGAAGCCCTGGGGGCTGCCAGCGCCTGTCAGGATCTCACTGAGGAGATCAGGCTGGTGAGTAGATCCACTTTTCCTCTCTCTGCCTCTCCCTCCTCTTAACCTTAACTTTGAAAACTTCCCAAATAAGGTCTAAGTCACTGAGCACTCAGGTTTCCAAAGCCTGCACAGGAATCCATAAAGGCAACAGTTGCCAGTTAAAGAAATAACACCATGAGGAAAGCATTCCTCAGCCTTTGCCGGGAGCCCCCACCTCCTTCAGCCTGTCCCTGCACTGGGCAGCCGCCGAGACGGGCTTGAGCGCGGGGCTAGGGAAGGTTTGGCACAGGAATTCCTGGTGTTTCTGCTCCTGGCTAGGGAAGGTTTGGCACAGGAATTCCCGGTGCCTGAAGCCAAGAGAGCGCTGCAGGTTCAGGACAGAAGGTGCATCCTCTACTTCCCCTCCTTTGCCGTTGCTTTGTGTAGCAGCAGGGAACACGTCAAAGCCCCGTTGGTGTAAGTGCTTCCCTGACCCCTGTCAGGTAAATCTACTCATTTCCGGTGTTCTGTCACTGCTCTCACACCTGATTTCACCGAATCAGCCTTGCATCCCAGGGCTCCTTTTGCTTCCACCCCGGGGATGCTGCAGGGCAGCCTCCAGAGCTAAGAATTAGGCTCACGGGGATAATGATTATCTTGAAGATTAATTAAGACACCTTGAGGTACACTAGGAAATTGTGAGGCAGAAAGATGGATGTTTTATTTAAGAAAGCCTCAAGTACTGAAAGGAAATAGAAAAGAAAGTCACGGTATTCTCTCACTGCTGGGTCCCCTCATCCTGCTCCTGCCTCCCTCCAAGCAGCAATTCCCTCAGTTCCCTATTCCCACCACCACATGGCATGGGGTGGCTTCACTGGCCAAAAAAATCACTGTCCAACCACTGCACATGCCACCAAACCCTGCATCTGGCAACCCTCAGGGATTTTCCTCTGGGATTTCAGCCCAGCTGCCCTGGAAGCAGCAGAAAGTACAGCTGATCCTGGCTCTTCCAGGCAGGATCTTTTCTTACAGAAACAATTCTTTAATGCACAACAGGCATTGGTCACGGCCCAAAGGTCTCTAACCCTGGTGTGACAAAGCCATTGGTTAAAATGTCATTGGAAAATCAGCCCTGCTGCTGCACAGCCTCCTGTGCTGGGCTGGTTGCCCACACCGTGGAGATGGGAGATGCTGATCTGCTTCCTATTTGCTTTTTGGAGCTCATCGGACCTTCTGCATCGAGGAACAATTTTCCTTTTAAGGTGGAACAGCATGAGGTTTGTTCTCTTTCAAAAAGACTTCTTGAGGAGGTTATTTGTAGATGCTCCTGTGGATGTGGTGGTGCTTTGCATCCCACACACGTTGCTGGGATGTGGGGTGAAGCCTTCTTGTGGAGCCGTTAATTAGCACCAGCTCTGCAGCAGTGCCAGAGCACAGCCCCAGCTGCTTGGACACTCCCGGTTTATCCAGGTACTGGTCCTGCAGACCTCCCGACCTCGGGGGATTTTGTTTGCCACTTTTTATCCCATCAGGTCAATGAGCTGGGTTGTCTCAAGGTAACTGAAGTGATTATGGTAAGAAACTGTTACAGGAGGAGCTGCCCTCCCACTCTCTGCTCCTTCTCACACCTTTCTTCTCCACATGAGGCATTCCAGCTTTTCCTCCATGTTATGTTCCACAGTGACATTTTCCCCTGCCACAGCCTCTGAGTCACATCTACCTCCAGACACCTCTCACTTCTCTGCCCCGTTGAGGGGCTCCTGGGAAGCAGGGATGTAGCTCCTTGTGATCTCCCACTCCACAGGCGTTTTGTTTCCCTTTCCATGAATACAGAAGCCTTCATTCAAGTGTCCACATGAACACTGGGTGGCGTTTTCCATCTCACAAATCCATTAAACCAACGCCTTTCAGCAGCAGGAAATCAGAGCTGAAGAACCAAAGGGCTTAAGTAGCCAAATCCAGCCCTGGATCTGGTTTGCATTTCCCTCTCCTCTGCATGTTCTTAATTATAATATCACAGAACTGGGGGCTCCCACTGAGCATAAATATGCAGGATCAGCTGGCTGGATTTGGAGCATCTAAATATGCATTTCCACCCCTCAGGAGCTGAGAGCAGGATGAGAGCTAAGGCCAACAAGGAATTTAGCCAGTGCTTTAAGCATCTTATTTCCAGTGCAGGAGTTGCACATAACAGTACTGGGGAGCTGCTAAATCTGAGCTGCAGTGGGGAAGGGGATGAGGCTCAGCTCAGACTGACAGGCAAAAGTACTGAGGCCTGTCCAGCCTCTCTTCTGAGTCCTGCCCTGCATCACATGATGGGCTTTGTGCTTTGAAGAAACCCCAGTGACCCAACCATGGGCAGCTCATGTTGGAAATGTTCACACCAAACCCCTTCTCCTTCTTCCATTCCCCTGCTTCCCAAGCAACTGCTTTCTGCACCTTTCTGCCATTGCTCCTGGTGTTTTGGGGGAAAAGAGGCTCAGGGAGCAAAACAAAACCAGGGATGGCCGCAGATACAGACTTGCAGAAGAGTAAGTTTGATAAAAATATTGGTCTGACCTAGAAAACTCCGTGAGCCAAGTCCTTGGAATCGCATCGCACCAAAGCAAACAGCTCCCCCGCCCTGCTAAGACAAGCCAAATAATCTCCCGTTTTCATGCAGATTTCTGCACCAGCCCATGCCGGTGGTGCCCTCAGGCTGCTCCCTTTTCCCATCTGCTCCCCACAGGCTGTGCCATGATCTCTGCTGTGCTGCTCCTCTGGACTGTGCCCTGCGTGGCAAACCACATCCTGGGGGGCTTTGCCAAGCGGGAGCTGCAGGATGGTGCCCAGCTGGCCTGCAGCCTGCCAGGGCCCCCCGGCCCCCCCGGGCCCCCCGGCGTGCCCGGGACCCCCGGCACCGTGGGCAGGATGGGCTTCCCCGGCAAGGATGGCAAGGACGGCCAGGACGGGGACAAGGGCGAGCACGGCGACGAAGGTAAGCGAGAGGTGCTCAACGTGACGATGGAAAGGTGGAAGCTGTGGTGCGACAGCCCCTTCACAGCTCCACCTCTTGGGAAACGCCGCCAGACATTCCCACTGTCCGCCCTCCGAAGGATCCCGCTTGTCCCAGCAGTTCCAGACTCACGCCATGTCCTCACAGCTGCAGTTTCTCTTGGCTTCGTTTTGTGCCACGGTGAGGTTTGCCCTGCGCTGATCAGGGCCCTCCAGAGGAGACAAGGAGCTGCTCTCTGGTTCCTGCTCCCAGGAAAAGCAGAGCCGCGTGAGAAAAGGCAGGACCGGCTGCCCTGAGCACTGTAACGGGACAGGCACGGGCCATGCCAGACCCAACGAGAGCGAGCAGAGCTGAGGCGGGGCTGTGCTCCGGGTCCTGCCGGAGCCGGGGCAGCAGGAGCAGCCCTGTGCACAGCAGTGATTTCCCTCTGCCACACTAGAGAGCACTCCTGCCTCAGCAACGCCAGCGAGCCCAGCCTGCGGCTGCCTCCCTCCTCCCCTCCCAAACCGGGAATCTGGAGAGCAGATTTCCAACCTCAGCTGCGTTTCGATCTGCTCTTGCTAGCAGCAGGTCAAGAGATACTGCATAAATCCTCACGGTTGTGCTCATATCAGATACCACCGAGCCAGAATCACTGCCAGCCCAAGCCCTTCCCATCTCAAGGCAGCCCCTGCCCCCGGTGTTTGCTGGTTCATCCCCCAGCTGGGTTGGGCTGGGCTTTTTACCACATTTAGATTTACTTTTATTTTGTTTTTACAGTCTCATCCTAAATGTAAAAAAAAAGAAAAATAGCAGAGAAAAAAGAGAGACATGAGATCAAAATTACTCACCTGCTCAAAGTGAGGCCCTGAAAGCTTCACAAACCTGCTCCACTCTATAAAACCCAAACATTTAAAGCTTCTTCTGTAACTCCTCCTTTTTCTCAAGTGAGCCAGATAATGGAATCAGCCTTTTGGTCCTTATAAAGGACAGAGTCCCACTGTTACCACGCCAGCTCCCTGCCTACCCTGGCTGTCAGATGTCCAGCCTCTGGTGGGATTTCATCGGGATTCTCACACCACCAATGGCTTTCTCCTAAATGAAATCCCTGCTGCAACGTTCTAACCCCCTTCCACCAAGTGATGAGAAAAACTGATAAGATCGTTTGTCTTCCAGGTCCCCAGGGCAGAACAGGAAACCCTGGCAAGCCAGGCCCGAAGGGGAAAGCAGGAGCCATTGGCAAGGCAGGGCCTCGGGGGCCCAAGGGTTTAAAGGGCAACCCCGGGAAAAACGGGGCCCCGGGGAAAAAAGGGCCCAAAGGAAGCAAGGGTGACCCCGGGCTGGCAGGACCCTGCAGCTGCAGTGCCAGCAAGGCCAGGTCTGCCTTCTCCGTGGCTGTGTCCACCAGCTACCCCAGGGAGAGGCTGCCCATCAAGTTTGACAGGATCCTGATGAACGAGGGGGGACATTACAATGCTTCCAGTGGGAAGTTCATCTGCAGCATCCCAGGGATTTACTACTTCACCTATGACATCACTTTGGCCAACAAGCACTTGGCCATTGGCCTGGTCCACAACGGCCAGTACCGGATCAAGACTTTTGATGCCAACACTGGGAACCACGACGTGGCCTCTGGATCAACCATCCTGGCGCTGAAGCGGGACGATGAGGTGTGGCTGCAAATCTTCTACTCAGAGCAAAATGGGCTCTTTTATGATCCCTACTGGACAGACAGCTTATTTACTGGATTCTTGATTTATCCTGATGAAGATTATCTCAATGAAGTGTAGGAGGAGAAACTATGGGAAAAAATAGGAAATGGGCCTCAGTCCAACAAAGTGTGGCCTTACGTGGGACATGTCTGGGATTATCAGATGATTCCATGTTTGACTATGGGATTATCAGCTGATTGCACCCTGTATGGGCTATTTAGACTTTTCCTTGATGTCATCAAACCCCCAGGGCACCAGGCTTTCAGCAGCCTCATGAACATCTCCATCCCAAAGCCACCCGTTATGTATACCACGATTATTTCAACATGCCATGGACATGTAACTCAAATACTGGTGCTTTGGTTATTGCATTGTTATAATAAAGCATGGAAACCAACAGTGATTTCCTAAAGCTGAGCTGGGAAGTGCCATTGATGCTGGAGACTGTGGCACTGGGCCTTCTCCCCCCCACCCCAGCATGATCCTTGTTAATGGAATCGGGCTTTGCCAGCCAGTTCAGAGTCAGGAATTTGTCAGCTGGAGTTGTAAAAGTCCCTCCCAGCCCCATCGAGGCAGCTCTAACAGCAAAGGCATCTGGTCTGCACAGGAAGTGATTAAAAGTTCTTGTTTTTAAGGTTCAGCGCTCCTCTCAGGGCACAAAGTGGTGCTCTGAGCACCCCTGGTGTCCCTCAGAACAGAGAATCAGTCACAGAAGGGTTTGGGTGTGGAGGGACCTTAAATCTCATCTGGTTCCACCCCCATCAGATATTTAGGAATGGTGTCAGCATTAACATGATAATGTTTGTAATACAAAGAAAGAGATGAAGACAGAACTTTATTTTACTTATTTTATTGTTGGCTTTCAGTGCACTGGAAGGGACTGGCCTTGCTGCCTTAGGCAATCTTTTTGCTGGTCCTTTTGTAGACTACACCAGAAGAAGTAGAAATCTGGAACAAAGAACAAACCAGAACTTTGGTTGAACAGAGTAATCAGAGCTCCAGAGTCCCAGGGGAACAGCCCTGGGGATGGCTCAGAGCATATTTTGGGGATTTTCTTTGTTTTTTATGAACTACCCTGGATCTTTGAGCACTCACCTCTACCAGCTTCCCGTCAGAGATCTCTGCAGTGTGGCGGTAGTTGGGGAACTCAGCTACAAGTTTCCCACCTTCCATTTTGACAGTTGCCTGTAAGAGAGAAAGGGCTCATGTTGCTAGGGTTGCTGGAATTTCTGTTGCCAGATTCTGTAAACACCTGCACACCTGGTACTGGAAGTTTATGAGACAAAGGTCATGTGTTACACAGGTGGCCTCATGCACAGGGCTAAAATCCCTGGGCTTTAGTTCTTGAATGTTCACAATTTAAACAGACACTTGTTCACTGTCCAATTCTTGCAGGTTCCAGATCTGCACATCACTCATTAACAGCTCTGGAAATGGTCCTTGCAGGCAGCCCAGGAATCAGGGATGATGGAAGCAGGGAACCCCAGGATGGTCTGGGTCAGAAAGGGCCCTAGAGCCCCTCATGTTCCATCCCCTGCCATAGGCAGGGACACCTTCACTAGGCCTGACACAGGTTTGCTTTCACCCTAAATCCAAATCCACCTGGGGCTGGGAAGCTGAAGAGCTCCATGGATTTACCTTGAACTTCTTTCCTCCCATGGTCTCCATGTCTGCCTCCTTGCCCACAGTGAAGGTGTTGGTGGTGGTGCGGCCTCCTGGGAAGTGCTGTGTCCATGTGAAGTCATTCCCATTCTGCACCACCTCTGTCACAATTTTGCAGTTCCTTCCCAATTCAACCTTGTCACTGGAGAGACCTTTAACAATAAAAACACAGAGTTTACCAAACCTAAGCTGAATTTGAACTGAAGGATGGTAGTGGTGTGTTTTTCTCAGAGCATCTGATTTGTTGTCCATTTCTAATTTTTAATTTTTTTACAATATTGAAGCTCTGAGCTTAAATTACTGATGTAAAGAAAGATATTGGTACACTAATACATTTGCTAAAATAAATATTGCATTCTTTTCTCTAAGAAACGATACACAGGAAAAATGTACAAAGTACATAAAATATTCCCTTCTCCTTAACCTACACATGCAATGCTTGGAGTTTCACGTATGGGACCTTGGGCCTTTGCTATTTAGCTGCACATACCTGTTTTTATATTTGCTCTTGCTCTTTAACTAGATGCACATGGAATCTTTGGACAGTTTGGGTTGGAAGGGAGCTTAAGGATCATCCAACCCCCTGCCATGGCAGGGACACCTTCCTCTATCCCAGGCTGCTCCAAGCCCTAGTGTCCGCCCTGGCTTTGGAAACTTCCAGGGATCCAGGGGCAGCCACAGCTGCTCTGGGCATCTATGCCAGGGCATCCCCATCCCTATAGGGAAGGATTTCTTCCTAATAACCCATCTAAACCCTGTAAGTTTTAACTCATTCCCCCTTGTCCTGTCACTCCATTCCCTGTAAAGTCTCTCTCCATCTTTCCTGAAGCCCCTTCAGGCACTGGGAGGCCATGACTGGGTCATCCCGAAGTTTCTCTTCTCTGGGCTGAACAATGCCAGCTGTCCCAGCCTTTCCCAGTATTTTTATCCCATCCATGCCCCGTGCCTGACCCCAGCCAGACTCACCAATCTTCTGCACAAAGGCATCGTAGTTCTCGTCTCCCTCGAACTCGTATTTGCCTGCGAATGCCATTGTTCCCTTGGATGAGCCTGGGAAGAGGAACAGCAGCTGGATGGAGCAGAATGGATCAGCTGGGCTGAGCCCTGGCTTTATAAATCTGCCCAAGCTCTCAGCCCACCCGGCCCACACCCCTTGGAAATGGAGCTTTATGGCCCCCGTGAGTCACAGTGATGCCATCGACCTGTGTGACAATCAAGGTTATCAGGCAATTGTACATCCTTGCCAATAACCTGAAGATCAGCAGGATCAAGGCCAAGGGCTCAGCTTTACTCTAATGCACTTTTACTTTTAAGATTTCACTGGTTTTGCATTCAGGATGGAATAAAAGTAAAATAAAAATGGACGATGCACCAGTTCTCAGGCTCTGCAGAGAAAGACCTGGGGAAACTTGTGTCACCACCAATGTTTCCTTTGCACTTTTGATTTAAAAGTTGCTGTAAAATGACTCTGACTACCCTGAAAACATTTTTGACACTTAGTTTGTTAATTAAAACTCCTTCAGCTTGATCCCAAGATTGCTGAACTCAATGAAAGGAAACTTCTTTTCCCATCTGGACCCCAGTGCTGAGGCCCCAGCTGTAAAGAGCAAAGCAGCACTGGCATAGGGAGCAGGGGTGGCACAGCCATGGAAGCCTCATCCTCACTGCTCTGTTCCAGAGGGACCTGCACAACCTTGGGAAGGAGGTCCATGAACTCAAGTCATAAACTCTCCTGCTCACATAAAACTTGCAGGGGACAATTGCACTGGCAGAGTAACACCACAGGGACCTTGGGACAGAGATCAAATGGATAAGGAAAGGAGCCCAGTCCTGTGTAAAAGGAAGGAGATAATCAGATTATATGAACAGTACTTGAGCTTTTATGCTCTCTGTTAATAAAGATCAGATTATATTGATAGCTGTCCCATGGAGACACAAAAATGCTGACAGCTCCAGATACATATGGATAGGATAAACCCATGATTTGATTCTGCTGGCTACAAGGAGCAGCTGTGCAGAACAGCTGTATTTGAATGCACCAGGACGGTGTAAATTCCAAGTGTGCAGCATTTGGAGACAGCGAACAGGAATAAGTTGTCAGAGAAGTAGAACTCTTGTGGAAGCTCATCCCCAAAGGAAAAGGTCATCCAAAGTGAGCAGTGAATTCCCTGTGCCTCCTGAGTCAGCTGCCTCTGATGTGCAAAACAGCCGAGTCTTCAAATGCTGCTGGGAGCAGAGGGAGCTTTAAGGAGCCAAATCAAAGCCTTGGATAGCTTTACTTTGAGAATTTGCCTGCACAAAATAATAACACGACGTTTTTGCATTCCTTTTGTCTGCGGAGTCCCCTTGCCCTTGGGTGGCTCCCAGCAGCCTCCCAGGTTTATTAACCTTTCAGAAGAGTTGCAGAAAGCCAGGGAGATTCACTCGGAGACAAAACGAGGATAAGGGAGGTAATTCCAGCAGTGACTGAGCCAGGCAGTGCCGGGCTTTGAAGTGCTTTTAGAGCTGGATTGCAACTGAACTGGGAGTACGGATTGAAAATATCGGTGGGAACTCTCCAGTGCCCACAGAGCTGCAGTTAATGACTCCCTCGAATGAAACTGGCTGGGGAAAGCCTGCAGAGCCCTGAACCAGCCCTATCTGGCAGCTCCTCGGCAGCCCTCCTTAGGAAATGCTAATGGTTATTAATTCCTCTGGTACTCAGAGTAATCATTGCTAATGAATTCAGGATGAGCTCATTTGGCCTTAATGTGCTGGGTAGTTCCAGGGGAGCCCTGTTACACTCGGCCTCGTTAAGTGCCCGTTTAGTCTGGTCCGAGGTGTTGCCTCTCTCCAGCCCTAAAGAGCAGAGAATTCATTACCAGAATGGTGCTGAAATATTGCAGAGCTCAAGGACTGCACAGAAATGCACCTGCCAAGCTCCACAGGTGACACAGCCCAGAGCCTGCCCCTGCTCCAGAGGGGACATGGACCAGGAAAAACAGGAGTTCACCAGACATTCAGAGACAGAAACACCTGCAGAGGAGGAAGGCACAGATCTTCAAAAAATCCCGTATTTCTGGGCAGTTCCTAAAAGAAAATTAATTTATTTTGTGTGACAACACTCCATCAGGAGAACCTTCAGTGTGTCTGGATGTCCAGAAAATAAATTTCCAGACAAACAAGACAACCAAAGGATTCATCCAGGCTGCAGAGGCTGGCAGAGCCTCTGTAGGGAGGGCTTGGATCCCCCTGGTGCCCCTGATCTCCGAGTGGAACCTCAGGGGGACTGCTGAGCTCTGGGCTGGGAATTACAGAGACAGAAAACTAAACCTGGGGAAAATGTACCTGGTACCACAACTTCTTGGGAATTTAATCCTCCTTTCTCCAGGATTCTTCCCTTTAATGAGTTATCCTGTAGGAAATGTCATCGATGCTATCCAGTTAAATGGGATGGGGATGGACAGCAGAAATGGGAAGCTATCTTGATTTTTAACAACTACAACAGAAGACTTGAATTTTGTTAAGCCAGTTTTGTGTATCCTGAAAAGGCACAGGAAGACTAATTTTGGTTGCTCTCAATTTGGCTCCCACAAAACTGCTCAGATTCCTTTGAAGTATCATCCTGGATTAAGAGCCACTGTGGAATATTTTGAACGCCAATGGTTTTAGTCTAATAGAGACAATAGTTCAAAGGTTGCTAAAAAGGAAGATATAATTCAGCTTTATCTGCAGAGTCTTCTGATCAAAAATCAGAGTTAAAGCTCCTCTCTCTATGGATTTCTTATATAGAAATGTATAAAGTTCTAATAAGGGGAATAACTGACAGACCTAAAGACAGGAATCATTGCAACTCTTCTGGACCTTTCTGAGCAAACCCCAAAGCCACCCCTTTAACCACACAGTTCATGGGCTGTGTTGTAAAGATATTATTACTTGATAATATCTGTGTGCTTGTCCTTGCTGACACATCAGATAACACAGCTCCAGATGGAGCTTATCCTCCAGGGAGCCTCATTGGGTTTTCCTCCCCGGGCTGTGGCTTCCCACCCAGAGAAATCCTGCTGTTCTAGAGCATTCCCTCAGCTGTGCTTCCCCGAGCTCTGGCAAAGGCAACATTCAATTCAAACACTGCTCTTTTCTTTCTCTGAGGGCACATCTGGTTTGCCGTTGACCTTTTGGAATTCCCAAGTCCCCTCCTCTCTGTGTCACCCTCTGAAGCCTTTCCTGCTTTCCCTTCCCCTGCAGCTCAGCTGGGAGAGGGCTCAGGTGGAGCAGCACCTGCCTGGAGCTGGGGAGAAACCACCCCAGGAACCAGCCAAACAAGGGTTTGATCTGAAATAATCTCAAAGGCAGACAGGAAAAACCAATATTTGAGTGAATTTTTCTTATGTCAGTGCAGTGTTTAGTAAGTGCCTGACTGAAAATGCTGATCCAAGTCAAGTGTGCAGGGACAGACAGAGTCTGAGAAGCAGAGAAGGATTTCTTTCCTTGAAATACAAGAAAAGCCAGTTTTCTTTGCACAGAAAGCCTCTTCTGGGCCTCAGCTCTGCTTTGATGTGTGTGATTCGCAGCAACATCTCACTGCATACTTTCAGCTCTTTGAAATTGTTTATATTGCCTTGGATACATTTATCAGGAGAAGAAAATATACTTCTGTGGCAGAGAAAATACACACATTTCACGTGCTAGTCCTCCCCCACCTCCACACCAAGCAGATCTTTGCATCTCCTTGTTCCAAGAAGCACTTTTATTACATCTGGTGTCCCTCTTCTACAGTTTGATTTATTCCTGAGTTGCTCAGCACTAAGCTGGCTCTTATTAATCAAACAACATTGATGGAAAAGTGGGAAAAGAGACTGGGTTGATAATAGCTGTGATTTTCTCAAACCCTGTTATAAGCCACATTTCTCTTAAATATTCCTTCCAGAATCAGAAGAAAAATCTGGAAAACCCTTCAAAATCTGAGCTTGTACTTAAATATTGCTTTATTCCAGAGAACCAAACAACAGCTGTTTCCCTCCTAAACAATGGGAAAGCATCAGGGGCCAAAAAGCCCCTGAAAAGTGGCAGATTGGTTCAGTTGATCAGAGCAGGGTGCTGAGAACACCAGGTTTGTGGCTTCAGTCCCTGTATGGCTTAAGAGCTGGCCTTGATGATCCTCATGGGTCCCTTCCAACTCAGAACATTCTGTGATCTGGAAATTTGTTTATTTTTTAAAACTTGATTTTTAACCTGAGCTTGCCTTTTCCAGTGGCTCAGACTGATGACATGCACAGGTCACTCTCAGGGTGCTTAAAAGCTCAGTGACTGGGTAGGAGCCAGCTCCCCAAAATTCTGCTTCCTCGGGCACAAAATGCTCTTGCAAAATCTGCTTTCAGAAAGAATTTGCACCCAGGAGTAGTGCAGGATCCTGGCTGTCCCTGTGGCTCCCCTGGTGGTTCCAGGAGCAGCAGGATTTGTCTGGCAGCCAGGTGAGCTCACCTGTGCTGGGCCACAGCACCATCCAGTGCCAGCTCCATGCTGCTGAATCCTGCCCTGGGAATTCCAGGGGCAAAGCTGCAGCTCTGTGCCCTAAAAGGCAGGAGAGGTAAAGAAACCAAAATATCTCAGCTTTCCCTGCATCAGAACTGGGGGTTTTGTCACATTTACGAAGTTCAGATCACAGAATCACTGATTTGGGTTGGAAGGACCCTGGAGAGCCTCCATTTCCAACCCCTGACACAAAGTTTCAAGGCACAATATGGATTTTGAAGCTAAAGGGGAATCTGTTGGGTTTTAATCTGCATTTCTACAGAGCTTTTCTACCTGTGATCTGTACTCAGGGCCTGTTCATATCCTGTTCTTTGGGGGATTTTTATCTGCACTGTTGCCACTCAGCACTGTTTGCAAGCCAGGGCTCACTAAAACTCTTTGGCCAGAGCACTTGGACCTCCTGAGCACCAACCTTTGGCTGCCTCCCCCTCCTCTCCCAAAATAAAACCTTGCAGGTTATTGGTACTCCCTGCTGTTCTCTGCTGGCACAAGGCTGAGCCAGGGCCAAAGCCAGGACCTGTTTTCCCTCCCTCCTCAAAGCTGGAGAGCAGCTCAGGGAAGGTGTTTGGGCTGTGTGTCCCTGCACGAAGGAGGAATTCCCCCAGGGAAGCAGGGAGTGGATCCTGCAGTGGAAGGAGGAATTCCCCCAGGGAAGCAGGGAGTGGATCCTGCAGTGGAAGGAGGAATTCCCCCAGGGAAGCAGGGAGTGGATCCTGCAGTGGAAGGAGGAATTCCCCCAGGGGAGCAGGGAGTGGATCCTGCAGTGGCATTGGCCATGGGATGATGCTCACAGGGGTGGGAGCAGCAGAGCTTTGTCCAGCCCTGTGGTTAGGGCCTGGAAAAAGCAGGAGCACACAGGATGAGAGCTGCAGGGAGAGGCTTCCCTTCCCTCCTCTGCTCCTGGGGAAGGGGGCCCAGCCAGGATGGATTCCAGGGTCAGCCCAGCACTCAGGCCCAGGGAGCAGCTCCGTGCCCCTCCCAGCAGAGCACACGAGGCTGCAGCTCTGCCCATCCTGGGAATGGGAATCCCAGCAGAGCGAGACACAGGCGATGCTGCAATCCTTCAGTGCTGATTTAGGGTCTTGTTTGAGAAAAAAATCCTCCTCCTGCAACAATGGCTTTGTTCTGAGAGGTTTGGTTTTGTCTGGTCAGTGCCTGCTCTTTTAAGTCATTGTGACCTACATACAGAGAGGATCTAAATAAAAAATTAAAGAGAAAGAGCTCTCTGTGACACTGCCTGGCTGAGCCAGCCCCGCACTTCTGTGGCCTCAGGATTGTTTTTTCACATAGACCAGATATGAGTTTATATAAATCCTGTATGGTTGGGTTATTTTCTTCATTATCATATGAATGTTTAAATATCCCTCCTCAAGGAAAAATGTAGAGTTTTTCACTTCACTGAGGGTGAAGAGATGGACACACCCTTGCTAGTGCTGTTATCCTGATAACATGGAGAAAACCCCAGCCTGGACCTGTGCCTCTGAATAAAACCCAGGGCTGAGCAGAGGATAACACCTCAGTTACCCTGAGCCCCAGGTTCCTGTGCCAACACACAGCACAGCAGCTGGGTTAAAATCATTTTCCCCAGGACACTTTGATGAGGATGGCACAAGGAATTACTCTGAAGATGTGGAACCCAAGGCCTGCTCTAACTCACATTTAAATCAGGATTAGTGGGACCATGACTCCTGCTGGCTGCTCCTTAAGCTGGGTGAGATCAGTCTGAGACCAGCTCAAATCCCAGGGGCTGCAAACTTGCTGCAAGCTGATTTCACAGCCCAAAGGTCTGTTCCAGCTGGAATAACCCAAGCTCTGAGCTGAGGGAGAGCTGTGCTGCTGCTCCAGCCCGTGCAGTCCCTGTCACAGCTGGCACCACCTGGAGAAACGAGAACATCCCAGGGCCTGAGGTGCCCTGCAGGATGCTGTGCTGGGTGCCCTGTCCCTGCAGGGCAGGACTGATGCTCCTGCGCCAGGGTCTGCACAAAGAAGGGCAGCTCCCCCAGCCTGGCACCTTTCCCTGCTCCCAGACAACAACTGGCGTTTCAGCCCAGCCCAGGGAAGCAGCTGGCTGGGGCTGAAGGAAGAAGCAAATCAGAGTTTATGGGGCTCAAACAGGCCCCCATCACTCCTTGTGCTGGGGGCTGCAAGGCCAGCTCGCATCCACCTCTGCTGCTGATTGTTTTTTTGACAGGAATTGCTCCCCAAACAGTCATGTTCAGTGATTATTTGTCTCCTTCCCTCCTCCCCTGATTACAGGCAGACTGGGACATCCCTGATCCGCATAGAAATGAATATTTGAAAATGCAGGGCTGTCCTCCAAGGGCCCTGTGCACCATTAGGCCTCCAGATTTACTGCCCCACCAGAGGCCAGGGGGGTAATGAGGCAGCAGCAATGGGCTGCGAATCAGGAGAAAGGAGCTCAAAGAAAGGGATTTGCCTTGGCACATTCCTGGCTGTAAATTAAAATTATCACTGGGGTCCTGTCTTTATAAGAGGAATTTTCACCTGATTTTGCAGCCCCACCCCCAGAGCCTGCTCTGCCCTGTAGCAGCTCCTCTTGACTCTGCAGTGCCCTGTGTTTTGCCTGTGCTGATGGACAGGAAGCACCACCATCCCAAGCACATTTAAACATGGTTTATGCTGTGTCACTGCGGTGGATGAAGTTCTGCTGGAGAGGTTTTCCCTCGGGGCTGAGCAGGGACTGCTCCCTGTGGGCCCTGCCAGGAGCACAGATTTGTGCTCTGGGGGAAGCACTGGCATTGATTGCAATCTGTGCACCCAGGCTGCTCCAGCTGCAGCAGGAATGCTCACGAATGCCAGGAATTGTGTCCTCCCTGTGGAAAACACATCCCAGCCTCAGCAGCTCCACAGCTCTCAGCCCTGCAGCCAGCAGAGCCCTGCAATCCAACCTCTCCAGCCCGGGCTCCTTCTCTCCCTGAACCCTGCAGAGATCTGTGCTGCTTTGTATCTCAGCGTGCTTAGCCCTCGGAACTGACTCATGTTTTCCCTCATTTGGGAATGATTCAAGAACTTCCTCTGGCCTGACCACATCTGACTCACCCGGGGGGACTTCAGAAATTCGAATCAAATTGAGATTGGTGGAGAAAAAGCAAAACTAAAGTCAAATTGTAGCTACTGATGTGACAAAGTATTCCTGCCTCCAGTCTGCAGGCAGAAGAGGATTTATCTGCTCTGTCACTAGTCCAAGCCTGCATCCACCAGCCAATTTGATTTGATTCTGAAGGGGAAAATATCATGAGTATCAGGAATCCCTTTTATATTAAATTTATCCCCTAGAGGAAAATCCTTTGCAATGACAAAAAATTCCCTGTACCACAGAGATAAAGATTTGCAAACCCACTCACACACGGCTGGGAACCCACGGTGAACACCCAGAGAAACTGTTTCACATTTCCCAGATACAATGTCCTAGAGAACAGGGTTTGAACTGCAAAGAGCTGTTTTGTTTGAAGAGCTTACAGGAGCATTTAAACCTTTCATATTTCACACAGGAGACAGTTGCCAAGTCTGCTCTGTGCCTGCAAGCACAGATGAGTACAGAGGATGCTTTGTGAGGACTGATTGTATTCCATTTACCAAACTTTAAACAGCACTGATTTTTACATCCTTCCTTCTTCATCTCAGAGAGGATAAGAGGTTTTCTCCCTCCTCCTCTGTTCCTTCCTGCACTGGGAAGGTGCTTGGCTGCTTTTATGCAGAACCCTGACTGAGACTTCTCCATCCTCATTAAGGGATAACTTGATTCAGTCCTGGTAATTCTTTTGGGACCCAGTCCCTCACCTTGCATTGTGTGATCCACCAAGGGAATCTCCTACAGAGATGTGGCCCCTGAAGGGTGCAGCATGACATTGCAGATTTCAGAACATTTTTGCCCAAGCAGAACAAACAGAGCACCCCAGATATATCCTAGACTGAGACACCAGAGGTGGAGAAGGAACTCTCAGTGAACACCAGCTGCCACTGCCAGCAGAGCAGTGCCACGTGCCAGGGGCTCTGCTAGGAATTCTCCAGAGTGCAGAGCTCCAAACACAGGGGATGAACCCTGTGTGAAGGGCAGATTGCTTGCAAACTGTAGCTATAATTCTCAATTTTTTCCTCAGAACAAATACAACGACATGGGTGCAGTTCACTTGTTTCCCTTAAAGTTTTCCATCTCATTTTATCCCAGAAGTCAGGCTGAGCCTAAACAGAGGAAGCTTACAATCTTGCAGCAGAGCAGTCATTACTGAGTGCTTCCTTTTCAGCACCAAGTACCTTTGTTGTGGTTTCATTTCTGTATTTTCTAAACTAGTACAAACTGTGCCTGATTAACACATTTTCTAGAGCATTTCTCAATGTTTTAGAGGCCTAACCTTGCCTGCACCCAAGAGAAATAACCACACACTTCCAACCAGCTGTTCCAGTGAACAGAAATAAATTTAAGCAGGCAAAGTTACCTTTTGCCAGCAGAGTTTGTGCTGCTCAGCACGGTGGTTTCAGCAGCAATGGGAAAATAACTGTTAAAAATGAAGTATTATCCAGCTCCAGCAGCACATCCTGGGCACTGCAGCTTGGGCCCTGCTCTGTGATAAGCCCCACATGGGGGATTAGATTAGGGCAATATAGAGAATGCAACGTGGCTACACCAACACATTTCCTCACGAGGGTGGTGACACAGTTGTTGAAGGCTTGCATTTTTCTTTTTATTACTTGCTGAAGGGTGAGTGTGGAGAGTTTCACTGGGCCAGCTCTAGAAGAGGGTCAAAGGCAAGATCCAGCCTCTGATCCCAGGGAATGCAGTTAAAAGCACACACAATGCTTTGCAAATCATCAAGATTGGTTCTAATTGCATTCATCTTCTGCCTTTGGAGCTGCCAACAGAAAGATGTGCAAGAGTCACAGCTGAATGACCCCTGGCAGAGATGTTCTCATTGCTGGCATTTGTCACTCTATAGACTTGTCTGTGACAGGAGCAAGGAAAAGGATTTTTTAGAGTTCCCATTCTGATTGCATCACTCCAACTCCCCAAAACTCTTGGACAAGCAACATTTACGATCTTTTTGCACAGATCATCCGTGTCCTTATCAAATCTCTCATGTCAGTCATCTCTGCCGTGGGTTTGTGGAGCAGCTGCCAATCACCCACCCTGCCATCACAAATCCCAGTGCTGCATTGATTGCAGGATCAGAGCCATAGCCTGGTTTGTTCTGGGGGCGATGAGATGTTTTTTTTCCCTGGCCTGAGTTAAAGAGAGTCTCTGACTGAGGGCAGCACAATTTCCAGCCATTGACAATCCTGGAAAGGTAACACAGCAAGCTCTTGGTGTGAAGAATTCTTTCTCTTGATGTGCAAGCCCCTTGCAAATGGTGTTGCTCAGAGTCAGAACTTACAAGATTACCTGGGAGGAGAAATTAAAAATCGACCTGACTTTACTAAAGGAAGTGACTTGCAAAGGACTCTGCTGGGATTTGCAGGTGAGCTCTGACAGGAATTCAGGCTGAGCCTGGGCACTCCATAAATTGATCCTACTGGGAATCAGATTAGGAAAGGGTGGAGAAGATGCCTACCAGATATCCATAAAATACAGGGATACATCTCTTGCTTGGAATACACTTGGCACAAGAGGTTCCAAGTCCACAAGAAACCAGAAGATGAGACAATGACAAGAACAAAGGTCTGTAAGAAAACACAAAATAAAACACTGACTGAGAGCAATCTGGGAGATAATTTCCTTACATATTCCCTCCCAATCCCTGTGATATTTTAAAGTAATAACAAACTTGTCATTTTTATTCATCACCAGAGTCCCTTCATTATTTTTATCCAGAATGCAAAAATACACAAAGCAGACAGGGACACACAGTCCAAGGTCAACCCTCAAAATCAGAAAGCTGAAAATCCTTGCCTGCAATTACAGCACTTCTTTGCTCTCACCCCTCCCAGGAGAGCTGCAGAGTTCAGGAAGAGCTGGGACTTATTTTTTGGGGTGGTTTGTTTGGGTTTTGACCAAAAGACAAACTGCATGGCAAAGCTGAGCTTTCAATACTCTTGCATTTTAAGCACCACTTTAAAATCTTGACTGCATTGTAATTTCTGCCCCGTCCCTGCCTTTGGAACAGCTTCAAAAGTACCACAAGAGAGGCAGAGGGACCAGGGGAGTGTGGAACCCCAGGCTCTGCCGTGTCTCTGTCGCAGAGTGTGAACTCCCAGGAAGATCCAGGTACAACATGGAAAAGCAGATGAGGTGTGAGACAAGAGTTACTTGATTTTACTCAGGTAAACCACGAAGGCAAGCTGGCTTCAGGAGGGACAGCCTGTTACAGGCCCTTTTGAAATCTCCCTAGAAAATCCCACCACAAATTTGTTCTCTTTTGGGGACCAGCTGCAGTGCTTGGCTCTGATCTGCAGCCAGTCCATTTCCAATTATTGTATGTCACACAATGTCGAGCTGGAAAACACATCTGTCTCCACCAGTCAATTTACTGAAATCCCTCCAATTGTTAAAGTCAAACAATTAGCAAGAAAGCAGAATGTCTCAGTAACTCTTCATTTAAGCAGAGAAATTAGTTTGTAATTTATGGAATAACTTGATGCATCTGAAAGACCAATTTTCTGGTCCCTGTGTCATTGTCAAGGATAACTTTTAGCACTTACACAACACTTCATCCTCAAGTTGTTTTTAAACCTTCACTATAATTAAACCACATCATTCTTGTGTGAATGAAATGTTATTGTCCATTTCTCACAGCCAGCAGAGCTGAGGCTCCACGTAAGTGCCAGAGAAGGACACAGTGTCACAGGCAGTTGGCAGCTGCTCCTTCAGCTCAGCACAAAGGATCCAAATGATCACCAGTCAATTCCATTTCCTCTGTTGTCCTGTCCCCTTGAGCTCTGCCAGCGACCAACCCCAATGAGAACAGACTCTGTAGGGTTCCCACTCCTCTAATTAAGGTGTTTTACTCTTCCTGCTATTCCTATTTGAAATAGGATTCATCTCTAGGGACCACAGGTAAGGAAAGGTCACACCTCACCAGCTGGACACTTGATGTGAACAGAGCTTGGCTGCAGACGTGGAATAACCTCAGAAACATCACAAGGAACTAAAAAGTTGCTCTGACATATTTATGGCTAAAGAGACTTCTGTAATTTCTCAGAAGACTTTAATAAGAAATTCCCTATTAATTACCAAGCTGCCTTACCCACAGCTGAGTTTGGCCTCCCCATCTGTCCTGGCTCCAGTGGTGATGCCCATTTTCTCTGAAGGGAGAAACCCATGGGGATAGAGCGAGGCTGGCACCAGCATCTGCAGCTGCACAGGCTCCAGAAGAAGGCAGAAACCAGACAGAGTAAGAGATAAGACAGGAAGTACCTTCAGACTCCATTTCCTTACAATTATCAAGTGAGATCTCAGCAGTGAGACAGTGCCAGTCCTTCACCCCAACAGCTCACAATTACCATTTTTTTAAAGCAACCCCAACTGTGGAAATCCATCTCAATCAATTCTCCATATGGACATTAGATTAAGCCCCACTCATTGACTTCATCTCTTGTTCACAAGAAATGCAGCACATAATTGACTTTTCAGATTGCAGGGCAGAATTCTGGGGCACATGAGACTGCAGTGATGTTTCCCAAATCCTTTAATGCTCAGGCCTAAACCCAACAAAATGAGCTCTGTGTTCATAGGGCCACAGAAATCAGTTACCAACATTACAGGAAGGACTGATGATTTTCTCACTCCAAACTAACTTTCTGTAATAACTCACTAACAAATTTCAATCCAGCTTAAATATAATTAACAATCACTGTGAGGGCATTACTTTCCTAATCTGTTAGAAGAGCAGTGATTTTGCAGCACACAACCAAGACCCAGATTTACATTCAGTTTATTTGCCTGCATCCCTCTGCACTGCTCACGTTCAGTTGTTTTTACTGGTTGTACTTTTTAACTTAGAAAGCCTTGAATATTCCCCACCAGCAGATCATGCCTTGAAAACGCTGACTGGTGGATTTATTAGCACTGTGTAAAGCTGTGAACACTAAACCTGACTCGGGGAGGTTTGGTGGCCCTGCCCAGGGTCACAGGAAGCCACTGTCACTGTGGCAGGCACAGGAAGCCACTGTGACTGCAGCTGGGATTGAGCAGAGCTCTGTGCTCCTGCAGCAGAGAGCCTGCAAAGGCTGCAGTGAGGATACAAACCTCAGCCTGGAATGTGGGGAGTCCCAAAGCCTCGGCGGGGCTGTTGGAACTGCAGACTGAGAATCTCTTCTCTGCAGTTCCTGCACCCCAGTGCCGGCATCGGGATCTGCTGTCCCACCAAGTCAAACTGTCCCTGTGAATGCACACCCTCCACCAGAGCCCTGCGTGCTCACCCTGAGAGGGATCAGCTGCAGCAAGGGCAGCACAGGCAACCTGGATACCAGCAGCACCACAGATTCCAGCCACTGGGCAATTCCAGGGGCGGCTCCTTGTGGAGCCTGCTGACACAGCCTCTGAGGGAAGCTGCAGTCACGGATTTGGCTCTGCTGGAGCCCTGGTTACTGTCCATTTGTGAATACTGCTCCTTAACAACTGCTCCTGGTTACTGTCCATTTGTGAATACTGCTCCTTAAAGCCCTGCCCTGGGTGGTGGCTCTTCCACGGCAGCACATTTCCAGGGAACTTGATGCCCAGAGAGTGGTGCTTTCACTGTCCAGCATCTAAAATCTCCACGCCCACACCCCATTAGTTATTACCTGAAGTACTCAGACCTCTGGCACTGTTCACACTTCCAGAGTGGAGTTTCAGGGCAGAACAATCAATATCACTAGTGCTGAGTTTAAAGGTTCCTCTGCCCAGGCCCGTCTCATGTCCCACACAAACAATTCCTTCCCCGTGGGTGCTGTGCACAAACTCCAGCTGCATCTGCTGCTTCCCCATATCCCCTCACTCCCTCCACCCAAACTCAGCTTCCTCAGCTGCCCATCCCAACAGTTTACTGCAACACATCTTTATGGAGCTCGGCATTTTTCCTGCCTTCATTTTAATTGTTTTATCCCCTCCGATTGTCTCTGTTCCTCTCTGTAATTTATAGTTTCTTCTCTCCATTTCTGTCCTTCCTGCCACTTGCTGAATGCAGAGAGACTTGTTTTAATTTACAGAGAGTGTGGTAGTGCAATCTGTTTCATTAACTTAATTAGTTTTACTTTGGCAGTTTCTAAAGGTTCCAGGATAGAAAAAAAGACTCCAACTATGCAATCACTCTGCAGACCAGCCACTGTAAGGCAAATCCTGTCTTAAGGAGATTACAGGTTAGATTTGAAATAAATAGAAATTAAATGGTGATCAAAGGTATTTGGGATGGAAAAAAATATACAGTAAGGGTTTATTGTTAAATTTAAGAGTTCCATCCTGCATCCACACGCCTAAGTTGGTGAGGTTGAATGTAAGAGTTAACTATGGTATGGTATTTCTGTGGAGCATTATTCTGGGATATAAATGTCCTTATTTACCTCGTGTTAAAAGCACATACAGCACCTTCCAACATTCAAAGGAGCTGTTTATGCTTTATTTTGATCCCTCAGTAGGGTCAAGCACATAATCTGCTGTTACTGCAGTGAAGCAGAGAACAAGCCATACACCCACTCTGCTGCCTATGGAGCGCAGGAGTTGCTGGGGACTCCAGGGGATGTCATCCACAACAATTTGCATTTGAATGCCTTCCACAAGCAACACCTGCTGAAAAGGTGCGTTCCAGCAGAAGACTTGCAAGAGGAAATCTTCCATTTCATGCCCATCCTTTACATAAATCCGAGTTTAACATAACAAAGAGCCTGCTGGGCTGAGCTGTTGCATCTGAGCATCCCATCAGCTCCAGGGCTGAGTAGTTTTAGTTTCTTTCTGCGTTAGTCAGGAATTTCTTTTAGGCTCAGGATTTACGGCCCCGATCTCTGCTCCGCAGCCACAGGGAAGGGAACAGGGCTGAGTGTCCTGAGCGCACAGAGCGCTACGGAAACATCATCACAAGAGAAAACCCCTGTGCTTTGGAGCCAGGGTCACGATCCTTCCCTGCCTGAAGGAACTCGGCTTTGGCAAACTTGAGCGCGAGTGTCTGAGAGTGTTCCGCGGGGCAGAGCACGGAGCGCTGCCCATCCCAGGGCTGGACGGGGCTCGGGGCAGCCCCAGGGAGCAGAAGGAAATCATTAACTCCTTTTCTCCCTTTTCGACTCTAGGTTTTCCACCTTTAGCTGATGTGCCTAATTCACGGTGCTTACCACTTTAAAATGCCCATTTCCCTCACAAAAGGGACCAGTCCCTCTGCCTTCCCCACGTCAGGGGAGGGCAACAGGAGAGTCAGGAATTGATCTGTGGTGACCAGGGACAGGACCCGGGGAAGGGCTGGGGCTGTGCCAGGGCAGGGGCAGGCTGGATTTTGGGAAAGGTTCTTCCCCCAGAGGGTGCTGGCACTGCCCAGGCTCCCCAGGGAATGGGCACGGCCCCGAGGCTGCCGGAGCTGCAGGAGAGCTTGGACAGCGCTCCAGGGAAGGACAGGGTGGGATTGCTGGGTCTGTGTTATGGCCAGGGGTTGATCCTGTGGTTCCTTTCCCACTCAGGATATTCTGTGATCTCCCCTCTTCTCGGAGTCACTCCCTCAGTGATCCCCAGCACGGGGACCAGCAACTCCCCTGCCCGCACTGCACAACGCAGGAGGCAGCGCCGGGCTGTGCTCCGCGGGGGAGCCGCTCCAGGGCGATCCCACGGGGGGCGACCTGACCATGCTGAGGAGCGACGTGATCGCCCCGAGAGGCGGCCGCCTCTCGCCCCCGCCATCTTCCCCCGCGCGCTC
>VWZV01013895.1:181346-197056 GCA_013397155.1 Irena cyanogastra | reverse complement strand
ACATTCATGACAAGCCTACATCCCACCCCCCCACCCCCCAATTCAAAGGGAGGTTGAATAATCTACAAAGGAGGAGTAAAAAATCCTCTGCCATTACTTGGCAAATGCACATTTTAATGATTTCAATGCATCATCAGTGGAAGAAGAGACAAAACATGTCCTGAGCTGCAGCACTGGTGAGAGACACCCCACGGACAGACAGGGGCGCGGTGTAACAAATTTAACTTGTACCCCCGCATCTCTCAAGCTAACGCTCGGAGGTATGAGACAAACTGCCATCTGCCCTCCACTTACAGGGGGAGGGANACCAGATCCCACCTCTTTGACAGCCAATTCAAAAAAGTCAGCCTAAGGTGTGGCTCCACATTTTACTCTATCCAATAAAACTGTCAATTGTCAATGAAAGAGGTGATCTCTATTTTCTGTGGGTCTCCCATGCAGGCCACCTAACCAATCTAAAAGAGCCTAAATATGTATTTATTCACACACACGCAGAGACACACTCTGAACAAGTTCATACAGACAGAAGGTCTGATATGAACAAGAGGTTAGGAATAAATGTTGTTAGGACTGAGAAAGCTAAAGAGGGGAATATGATAAGTTATGTTTCTTTCATATAGTCAGATACAGTAGATGATGTGAACATAACGTGAAACTGCATCCTTGTCCTGAGGATGGCTGGGATGGTGCTAACATTTTTCATAGTTGCCCACACAGTATTGCTTTTCATTTGTGCCTCAAGACTGCTAAAAGCTCCAATGTTTTGGCTATTGTAGGACTGTGTTCACACAGCATCAGAGATTTCTCTTCTTCCTACCCCAGGAAGTAGACTGGGAGTGGGCAGTACACTGTGGAGAGGTGACTGCTGGGACAGTTGACACCAGCTGGCCAAAGTGATATTCCATGCCATAGGTTTTCATGATTAAAAATAAAACAGAAGATGGTGGGTGGTGTTGTGGGTTGGCTTCCAAGGTTCAGAGAATTGCTGGGCATCCATCTGTCTGTTGGAGACAGTGAGTGATTTCATTAGTTTCATTTTTTTCCTCATTCCTTCACCTATGCAGTTGGCTTGAAAGAAGCTAGTCTAATGTTTGAATGGATTTTCCAGAGTTTAATTTTTCAACACAAGAGCTATGACAATAAAAGTGCTTATGCAAGCTTTGAAACAAACCATTATTGGAGAAAACCCAAAACAAAAGAAAACCAAAATTAAGTAGCAAACCAAACCAAACAAAAACCCTCTTGAATATAAAATTTCTTTTATTTGTATTTTCCACAATGTTTTGATTAATTCACATCAAATTCAGCATGAACTTAATGTGAAATTGGGGTCAGCATAGATTTCCAGACCTGAGGTACTTGTTCCAGACATTTGGTACTTGTTTCTAGGACAAGCTTTAGCTATTATGTTTATGTAAAGTCTCTTGAGCTATCTTAAGAATTAAATTCCAACCCACAAATTGCACTTCCATTTTGTATCATGAAGGTTCCTTCTGGACATCTGATAATAAGACCTTGGAATACTCTAAACTGAATTAGAAATTAAATGTATATGCAAAGCAATAGGTAAAACTGGAAATAAGTACTCAAAATCAGGCTTTATGTCCAAATTAATTCCTTTGCAGCTGATGGAACTCCTGCTAAATAAAGACTGTTTGTTACAATATGATTCCTTTGTGGCTCAAAATAGATGGTTCTGTGCACATCCAGTCTTTCTTCAGGCCACTTACTGGATAGTATCACCACATTTTGTACATTGTTGAACTTCACTGTTTTTCAACTACAAACCCTAATTCATAAAATCTTGTTCACATCCTTGCCCTGGCTTGCCAAGAGGTATGTAAAACCAGTTAAAGCTTTAACTCTGCAGCCTCTGATGTGAAAATAAAATACTTTTCTTCACTATGTCTTCAAACAGAGAACTTAGAAGAAAGAACATGCACTAAGAACAAAACAGTTATTTTATTACACCTAAAAATAATAAAGTGTTCATTAAAATGTTATGTAATACGTTTTAACATTCTTATTCCTAGCAAAAAGGAACTGTACTGATGTCACTAGACTGCCAATGCAATTGAATCAAAGAGTAGCTTTGTGTTAATAAACATGTTATAACAAATGACATGTCTAGAATCTATGCAGATAAAAATACTTGTTTTCTACCCTGAAATAAAAATGTAGGTACGTCATTTTCTAAGCATTTGGCAAAAATTCCAGCCATATGTAACATAACTGCCATTACATAGTTTTATTTGCAAAAAGATTCACACAATTTTTTCCTTGCCAGGTCTCTGATTTTGAATGAAATTATCCATTAAACAACTTCTATATTATAAAAAATGTTTCAAAATGCATAACACCAGCTGTGCCCTTAATTTTATGACTTAAACTTCTTTAAACTGAAGTCAAAGCCTAAATCCAAGAATTCATTTGCTTTAAAGTCTGACTAAGTGTCTGTGCATTTCATTTTGTTGATGTCAGTTCTTTGCTGTAACTCTGAATAAGAAACAGGATGTTTCTTTCTTTGTCAGATAATAAAAACAAGAACATAAAGCAAGTGTAGGATCTCAGTGTAATTCTTGGCTTGCAGTAAACTTCTGAATAATGTCATCTGACCAGAACAACAGGCTATAGAAATAGGCTTGTGGAGAAGATTGCTTGTAGTTATTAATTGTAGGTATTTTTTGCAAAATAAATCTACTCGTCCAATATATAGCTATATGAGGCATGAAAGAAGTTTTCAGCTTCTTATTTAATGTCTGTGAGGATAAGATGCATTTGTTCATGACAATCTAGATAAGCGTCATACAGTTGAATTTTAATATCAGATCAGAATTTTTTTCTGATTTGGGAACTACACAAAAGATAACTTCATTTCTCCTGGTACAATCCAATTAACTGATTTTTACTTCATAATAAGTGAGTGAAATTATATGGAATAGATTTTATGAGACAGATTGTATTTTATTTCCTTTTTCTGAGCATGATATAACATCTAAGGTATGCCTATACTAGTGAGGTGCAGTAGGAGTGCCATTTTATAATGATTATGTCAACCCTTAAACCTAATGCCTAATTTCTACAAAGGGCTCCCAAGAGTTATCTATAAGTTACTTTTGCACAGAAGTATGAGTATTCAATCGGATATTTATATAAATATATCCACATAGTATTTTAGAGGACCTAGAAGGAAGACTTTTTTCCCAAGTCAGTTCAATTACCTACTATAGACCATATTTGTCTATATGAAGTCCAAGGAAAAAAAATTGAAAACAATCCTTCAATATGGGCTTTACATTCATGACAAGCCTACATCCCANAAACTGCCATCTGCCCTCCACTTACAGGGGGAGGGAAGAGATAAGGAATGCCTGGAGACAAAATCCAGCCACTTTGTATGTCTTTTAATGGTATGACACGTATATTGCCTAGAACAAAACCTAAAATTATATTTCCCGAAACTAATACTCTATTAAGATTATTAATATCTAACTAATGTATCTAACCAGATTCCCTCCTCTAGGTGTTATTCCTTATAGAGACCAATATATATGTCTTCTAAGTGTCCACAAAGCAGTTAAAAATAGATAATTGCATTGGTAAAAAAACATAACCATTGGGTCTATCACATATCTTTTTTATACATACAATTTAAAAACCTTTCAGTAGAAAAACAAAAGTCCAGTTCTCACCTCAAAGACTGTCAGAGGCAAAAATAAATTTTATGCTGTCCCTGAACTTCTGTTTAGCTTTAGTTATTATGCAAAATAACTTCTTTCAGTTCACAGCTTGTAGAAGGGAAGGATAACAGCCAACTACATATGGAGACAAATAGCTGGTCAAAAGGATCTGGCATTTGAATTCATCCCAGCATTTTAGCATCTTAAAAACAGTTGCTATTTTCTGGTGTTTCTCATATCTTGAAGGTCAATTGTGTCTTAGTACGTAATGCATCAGCCTGAGGAAAAAACATTGCCTATAATTGCCTATTTTAGAAAAAACACAGGTTAAATAATTTTGTCAGGGAGAAAGAGATTGATGAGTTGCTTGAAAAATAGGAATAGCTCCAGTCTGCATATAGAATCCTCCACAGGTGTGGGCACAGTGTATTTGATAGTTCAAGGTTTGTTTGTTGGCAATTTTTATTTTTTTTTAACTTAGCAGGAGATGCTAGGTTGTATCACCAGGAAAAAACAGTGAGTGTGATCTGTAATTTAAGGCAATTGTCCTTTTAGGAGGAAACTCTTTCATTTGAATTATTAATTGATGTCATCCAAAGAGTAATACAGACTTTCCAACTCCATCATTTAAACTGCTGTTTTTTCAAATTATTCAAAATCTGTTAAACTGTGAAATGAATACATACATAATCTATAAATACTTCAAACCATTTAGCTGACAATTAATACTTTTTTATAGGTGAATCTGTATCAGTTTGAAGGTCTTTGCCTTTCATTGCTTTTTGTTTGACTGTTCTGTTGGGTTTTTCTCTTACCACCAAAGAAACTTTTAAAAGTATCCCACAAAGGACATCTTTTGCCTTGTATGGGGTCACTATGCCTTCATTCAAAGACAAGTGACCCAGACTGTTTTCTGGTGTCCTGAGCCACCTCCAGGACTGCTTTTTCCTATGGGCTGTAGGTGGATCTGAGCTCCACTGGGGACTCCCAGGGGCTCCCAGGGAACAACCTTGCCTTTCCATGGTTATTTCAAACAGCCTAAGGTCACATTCACACAGTTTCCTCTATGACATAACAGCAATTATGAAAAAACACTGAGATTTTTTTTTATCCTATAATCTGGCCTTCTATTCCCCAATTTTAAACTTTTATGTATTCTGTTGGGCACAAATGTTTATGACATCAGACTTGCTTTCCCACATATACTTAATTTATCATAGTAACAGGAAGCATATTAAACCCAGAATAAAGAAGGTGTTCAACTCAAAATTCTGACATATTCTGAGAAAAAAAAAAAGAATATAATTAAGCACTTTAGAGAGTACCAGAGCTCAATTTAGTTACATATCACTTCAACAAAGTGTAGCCTTTATCAAAAGAAAAGTGTTTGACTCAGGAATTTTTCTAGCAGATAGGAATTAAGCATTTCAATATGCTTTTGAAGTCCAAGTTTCATGTCTTAGCATACAATGACTATGCCTCATCTTAAGGAAAAACAATATAATTTTTGCAAAATCATTCTTCTTTAGTGTACAGACACAGTGTTTAAGAAAATGTAAAGTTATTTATACTCTTTCTTTGATAAAAAATTACTGTAAGAATATAATTTAAAAATTTTCTAATGATGTCAAGAAATTATATCTACACCCACACAGACAAGCTCACTCACCCACCCATTGAGGGAATTTACCTGTTCAGAGATCTGTTTCAATTATCACTTCCTTGGTACCTTAGAATTTACCCATGTAAGCATTGGTGTGTTTTAGAGTTTTCAACAATCTTTTCTGTTGCAATGATATTTCCCCACTACTACTGGCGTCTTAGTTCTTAGGGACACTTACAATTTGTCCAGTACCTAAGATATTATCTCCTAACTTACAAGAAGTCAGCTTTCTTAACCCTAGAAGCAGCATCTGCTTAATATAGAACATCTGTAAAATACCTTGGAAAGTTAAGAAATAGGGTTCCTTAGTAATTCTTCCATCTGTGAGTGATGAAAAAATTTTCTCAGGGTTACTGGAATGGTGTGGATAGGCAGCTGGTCTCCAGAGAAATCTGCTCATAATATCCTCAGTACCTTTTTCTATCTTATTTTGGCTGTAGCTAAGGGTTTGGACTGCCTATCAAAACAGCAGATACCTTCTGACAGCCGTGGGGGACAGCCTGGCACTGGCATCACATCTGAATTGCTGGTGGCTCATTGGCTCATTTGTTCCTAGATTTGAATATCCTTTTTGAAAGTAGAATACTAACTCTATAACAAAGGTGGCTGGAGACTAAATTGTGGCTACTAATACTGCCTCAGAAGTTTGCCTATGCAATGTTTAAAGGTTGGATAATGTGACATTTTGGACTAACTAGGAAAAATACACCAAATATTTTCCTCACTTTTTTTTACCTTTATGTAAATATTGTATATACAAAAAAAAAAAATCAGCCAAACTCCCTAAAAATAACATACAGCTTTGCAAATATTAAGCCCCTTGTCAATAAATAATTATTATTTAAAAACATGTCTTTGTTGTGTACATAGCAAGGAAGGCAAAAAAGTTTCTTTCAGGTATATAAGATTAGCAGAGCCCTCCTATCCTGGTACAGTTTGATAAAAATAAACAAATATCTGAAATTTCAGTAAAAAAAGCACTTAGTTTCAGGTCTCCATCGTGTGTTTTGTTAGCAGATGATCAAGATCAAAATCAAGAGGGCCTTAGCACAGAAACAAGAACAGAAAGAAATCACACAAATAATAGAAAAGCAATGGACAAACATTTTCTCTTTTTTCATAGATCAAATTATTGAACATAAGTAGACTGTAACAGGAAAGAAAAAAATCCATAATGGCAAATGTATGCACCCAGTATCAATTCAGTACTGACAATGACCTACTGTCCCTCTGGCATGTTTCTTACACTGTATCTTTGTCCCCTCCATAAATACAGAAAATTCAATAAGGGCTGCCTTACTGGCTAAAGAGTCAAGCCTTTGCATAGTATGGCTTGGACTGGCATTTTTAGAATCAGTGAAAGGAGCCAACAAAGATACACTGTGGAAGTATGTAGGTTTCAAATCATTACCTGATATTGCAGCTACCTAGCTTTTAAAAACCCTTTGAAACAATTTTGTAAGAGACTCTTAATCGTTTGTTTTGAATGGAAATTTTTTTTTAATAAGACAGGAATCATCAGCCTAGAAAGAACTGCTGCATCTATGAGACAGTGATACCAACGTAAGACTTTAATAAAGGGGGCTGATGAGTTCAGGGATGAAAATTTGAATATTGCACAATTATCTGTTAAACTGCAAGAGGAAAAAGTGGACAAAATAATTGCTGTGTGTATGATAAGCTGGTTTTCACAGTGCTCATCTTTCAAAATGTTTTTGATTACCTTTGTGTCTTAACTCTGTGGTGTGCAGAGGCGTTCTAAGTAGCACTAAGAATCTGTGTAAGAGTTGCAAATGTAAGTACAATATACGAAGTTACATTTTTAGACTTTAGTAACTGAAAAAAATTGGTAAAGTGAGCAGGTAACCATTAGACACTGTGCTGATGTTTTAGAAAATGTGTTTAATAAGGCTTCACCATGATGTTTTGGCTATATAGTAGAGGCATCCTGGCATCTGCTTAGAGGAATGTTCCTTATTTAATTCCTTACTCAGGTGGGAACTGTCAGTGGAGTGAGGGCACTCGGTGCAGATTTCTGCTCAGTCTCTGATTTCATCCTGGACTCAAGCGTGAGAGGCACAAAACACTCTGGTCTTCTCTGGGAAGGCAAATGAACATGTGCTTAACTTTGAATTTATAAATGCCTTCTTGAACTTTGTCAGAGTACTGTGTGCATGACCACAACTGAAGTTTGAACCAAAATAGTTGTGGTTGGTAGGCATTAATCCCACCACATGAACCATTGTGTTCTTTGGATGAGCTTTTGGTAAATGTGCTAAACTGCTCTGGGCTGAAATCCACTCTGTTACTCCTATTGTTCCTCTGTATCTGTGTCTACTGCTTAAACTTCTCCAACACTCTGCTCTTTGCCATGTAAGCAGCAGGAGTGGAAATGATTGACTTTAATTTCTGCTTGCATTGCATATGTGTGCTTGTGTGGAGCACGTCACTGTGTGGAGATGACTGGTGTCTGTCTGTTTATCTTGATTTGGAAACAAACCACCTCCCTTTTAAGTGCAAGAAATCATCCTGCCTAACAGTGGGAAGTGGTCTTGCTGTGGTCTTGCTTATTTAAGATGGAGACGATTGCAAAGAGACAGGGTTCAAAGAATTACGGGTTTTCATTCTCAGTGGTTTCTGTTTACTCCCCTTTTACTCTAAAAGAAGTCATATAAAAGATGTATTGTTTTTCTGTGTATGAACATACGTAACTCTTCATAATTTCCTAGAACAGCGTGTGGCACCTATTTAGTTAAGAGGAGCCCATCCAAATTTGCAATACTTGTCTTTTGTATAAAGACCCTCAATTCCACTAGGAGATGGATACATTGAACCACCAGTAGAACAGGATAGGTTGTTTTGCCTTGACACCATACCTTAGTTTCATAGATGAAAGATCAAATAGAATTGAAATACATTTATTTTATAACTGATCATGTGGAACCATGTATAAATCTGTTGGAATATTTTTTGGGGGATTTTTTCTAAATTTTGGTAGGCCCACATCAATCTTTCAGGGCCTTTTGTCTCTTTGCTTCCATACCCCACTGCTCATTCTTTGATTCTGTGCAATTTTCTTAGTGGACCAATATTTACATGTACTGATAATGATATTTTTTGTGACACTACTTTTGCAATGCTAAAAAAAAATGAGAAAAATTGTAATGCCAAAATTACTCTGTAAAAAATTTTTGTAATGACTTCTAATGCTATGATATGAAAAAAATGGGAAAAAAAAGGACAATAATTGCCTTTATGTAAAACTATATTTCTGATTCAACTGACACATGGCTATTACATGTGTTTTTATTCTGGGAAAGGTGTCACACGATTGTTTTCTATAATGTCTGCCACATGCTGCCTGTTGCTTTTGCATAGAATAGTATTTTGTACTTCAGGCAAAATAAAGATAGATTGTTTTCATGTTTCTAGACAAAGTAGTGTTGGAATGGTTAAAACACTGGCACTGCTCACATAATTCCTGGTTGAAAAGGTCAGTGAGGAGCCAAAAATATCTTCTCTCCAGGATGCTGTGCTATCTAATGCATGTTTTTATGTACCCTGGATTTTCTAAGTGAGTTCTGTTCTGCTAAAATGCTTGTATGTAACTTTGAGAAGTTATGAATGGAATTATCAGTTTGGTTTGAGATCAGTAAGGCTAAAGTTAAATTCCTAAAATCTTTATCCCCTAGATTCTGTCATGTTGGATCACAACACTAGAGGCATGGAGTCTGGACACCTTTGGCTCCACCTTTGCCTTCCTTCATGACCCGCACATCCAGATTATATCTGTGTTTACCACATTTAGTCATATACAATTTCATCTGTGTTACTTCAGATGGGTCCCCACCAGAGCAGAGTAGAGAGGGAAAATTTCAACCATCAGCCTGCTGACTGCTTTACATGATTATGTTTTTTTTCTGAAATTGAATTGTCAGAAACAGATAATTTCGTGGAAGTAATAAAATACAGTGTATCAAATGGTATACTTTCACTTAAGTCTTCTTTCTTTTTTAGCAAGTACTTTGACATGTAAGCTCACTGAATCTTTGTCTGTGACTGTTTATAAAAAATTATTTTGTAACATCTTTTTTTAATACAGGAAATCAAGTAGGTGTATGAGACCAGAAATTATGAAATGACTTATGAAATGGAAACTTCCTGGGGACAAAACAGGTTCTGATCTTGTCTATGGTTTGGAGTAGAATATCAAAATTATGTAAAATTTTGACACTGCTTTCATCTTGGGACTTAAATGTAAAACAGTGGCTGTCTGGGTCACAGTGTTGAGGTCAGGGTACAGTAATTGCAAAAAAGGCTAAAAATAACAAGAGAGCTTTGATCATACCATCTGTGCAAAACCAGTAGTGTCCTTATTTCTCAAAACTGCTTTACAAATTTCTCAAAATGCCAGCTGAGCAGCCAGGGTAGAAGGCATGATGCACCATCCTGGCCAGAAATATTTAACTGTCCAAGATCTTGATGGTCTAGAACCTTACACTGACTACAGCTGAATAGCAAAAAACTAACTTAATAAGACATTATAAATAGCAGGAGGATCATAACATTTTGGAGGCAAATTTTTTTCTCTTGGATTTGCATAAAAAGAGTTGTTCAGAAGTGTTTCTAACCCTTATGATTTCTTGTCATAAATTGGACCTGTTTGGGGGTATTTTGTATTTTTTCTCATTGTCTCCATCTGGAATATTCTTTCTAGTAAAATGTGTAGAAAGTTTCATTTGAGAGAGAGTGAAAAGTGGAAGAAAAAAACTACTCTTCAAATATAAATTGTAAATTTATAGATTCTATATAAATTGTAAATTTATATAGAATCTATATTCTTAAGGTCTTGAACTCAAAGGTCTTAATTTTCTTTTCAGTAAAAAATACTGCACAGGTTTTTTATCAGCGCTAGGAAAAATTTTTTTTATGACAGCAGAGGATCTTTATGATCATCTAGCTGGTCTTTGCAACACAAGGTATGGTATTTTATTTGAAAACTTTTGCTTTGAATTTGAAACTTTGTAATTGAATGAGTAGCTTTTGAATTGAATGAATAGCTTTTAAAAATATCTAATCCTAAAGTTTTAAGTTTATAGATTGTCAGCTCCCCCATTTGCAGGTTACTTCAGTGATTAGTTTTCTAACTATCTGCAACATCCTAGGCAGGTTTCTTTTAAATTATCACTTGGTAGCTGCTTTTAATTTGCCTAGTTCTCGCTTCATTTGCTGCTGTAGTTCATTATCCTTTTTTCTTCTATATCAAAAATCCTACCATCAGAAACCTTCTCTCCTGCGTGTACTTAAAAAATGATCAAACCTACCTTGCAATTTCTCTTTGAAAAGCTAAACAAATTGAGCTTATGTAATTAATGTGAGGCTGGCTCTCAAGATGAAGAAATACTCTGTTGCTGGGTTTTGAATGAGGTCCATGCATATAAAATTTTAATTGGATGGTATTTTTCAAAACTGGACTCACCGTTGTATCCTGCAGAAGTTATGGCACCTCATTCATTACTTTGCATTAGTCTTCTAAAAATCTAAAATACTGCTACTGTCTCTTTTGGATATCACCTTAGAAAATGGGTGTATTAGTGCATCATCTCAGGCCTGAGACTCATGTTTGCTTTGTCCATATTATCAGTGCTTCAAACTTGTTGAGAGAAAGAAAGTACCCTCGAATGTAGCCAACTCTTACACAGCTTACTGCTGGTAAGATGTCCAGCAGCACACTGAAGATACAGAAAATGGGACCAGTCATGACCTTGTACTTATACAAGGGGTATGCATGTGAGCTCTTTGGCCACCCCAGTGTGAAGTAAAAACAAAGTAGTTTGAACAGCCAGTGATGAAATCCTGCTCCTGACACTTGAGCAGGTTGATTGGATGAGTCTGAGCCCCCTCCTTAGACATCAGCCAAGGTTTTCACGCACACCTGATACACTGCACATCTCACATTTCAGACAAGCACAAGCATCCATAGCTATTTCACAGTCACATTTTCCTGTATGTTACACATTCAGTAACTAGTATATCTACAAAATATTGAACTCACAGTGGAATTTCCTGAATTATTGTTTGGAAACGACTGTACACACTGCATCTTTTTCCTTTTAATGTGGACAGAATCACTCACAGACTCACAGTAACCCCTTTTGATTTGCACTCCAAAAGTTGCTATAATTTTATTGACATCAATAACAAAAAAAAATCATTATATAAACAGTGTTAATGCTGAAAACTGATAAAAAATGTGCAAAGGTTGAGTAGGTAGGGCTTGAATACCTGTGAAAGGCACAGTGACCCATACGAGAGAAAAGAGAGAAGACCACCTTTGATTTTACAAAACTTTAATAACTTGTGTTTCATAGTACATTTCACCTCATTTGATCTAATTATCTACATTCTGAAATGATCTTTTAAAAGACCTTGAAACTTCAGGAAATGTTTGGTATTCATGCTTTTACCCACTGTGTAGTAGTGTTAGCAATAAAGTTACTTCAAAAAAATAATTGCTCATATGCTCTGCAGTGCCATCTACAGTATTTTGGTCACAACTGAATCACTTAACAGGAAATAATGCACATTGTTTTATAAAGGAAAATTAAAGTTGAAAGTGTGAAAATATTCGTATTAAACAAACATTAGGCAACTGAGCTACAAGTTAGCAGGGGACTCACTAGATTAAAACCATATTTCCAAAGTATTTTCTTCTTCTACTTAGACATAAAATTTTATTAGAAAATGTTTGAATTGTTTAATAACTTCTGAACAGAATCAGCAAATTTTACTTTTCATAATACTGAAAAATGCCATTTTATAGAAATATGACATCATCATAAAAATAAGACATATATGCATTGCAACTTTTAAAACAAACATACCTGGGTTGTCTTTGCCTCCCGTCTTCAGTCCTTAACTTTTTAATGTTACGTTTTTGCATTTTTCTCCATGTCTAGAAATGTAAAATAATACAAAGAAATAAATTCTGTCACGTTTCCATGAGCTTTTTTAAAAAAGTATTATTTTAAAGGATTTTCTTAAAAAAATTACTTTAAAATTTTGAGAATTGGCAGTACTGTTCCAAAAGTTGAGAAAAGATAACTTTTTAGGTTATTAACTAAGATTTAATTACATTTTGTATATATGGTATGGTATAAGTATGGCACTCGACCTCATATAAGCTCCATTTTTGCCATAGTCTGGGGATAATTCTTCATTTAGGAAAAAAGTTTAATTTTCTGGTTTGCTAACTATAGATTTCGTGAGAATATGATATTTTTCCCCCTTAAAGTCCTGATATTTAAATTCTATAGAAAGAGTGCTCCATACAGTGTACATGCAGATGAAAACTTTTATTTATTAAACAAGATTTAACTCGTCTCTAGAAAATTTATTGCTGAACTGATCAAAGTAAGCAGTGATAGACATTTTTAATTAGAAGCTGGTTTTAATCATTAAAACTAAGGTAATATTTTATTGACCACTGAGCTTAGAAGTCAGTTTGAAAGTATTTTTTAATTCTTTAAAAAGTAATATATAGAATAGAGCCACTATATGTTCATTTGCCTGCTTACTGTGGAAAAGCTTCACAGGAACATATGTGCAAGATCTTGTTTTCCAAGTAATTACTCAAAAAGTAAAATTGTCAGCGAAACATGAGGGCCTGCTTTTCCTTGGGTTTGTTACTTATGCCTTCTAAAAGTTGTAGAACACCAACTTATTGTAAGGTTTGTGTGGGAAGAACAATTTCTGTTTATTGCTTAAATTCTACCAAAAATACCGAGAACACTGGGTCCCATGTAAGGTCAGAGCAATTATAACATTCTTCAATGATGATAAATGAGAATTTAAAACTAGAGCTTATTGCTATTGTGCAACTTCCCTATAACAAATAAAACTAAAGTCTCCTGTGTTACATACCTCAGCAGCTGGCTCTAGCAATTAACCTTAATCATAAAATTCCTAGAGATCTTATTATCATAGCAATTTACCTGAATGTTAAAGTCAGTGTCAAAAATAATAGACATTGTAAGAGGTATGATTTGCCTGTACATCATTAAATGGACTGGTCAGGTTCTGGTATTCCCTGGGAGCAGGTGGGACAAACGGATGGGTGTAAGTCCCCTGTCCTGATGTGTGAGGGCTGGAGGCAGGATCCTTGAGAGGGAGACTGAACACATGGTTACACACAACTGACCATTGTTATCAGATATCACCCATCAGCAGAATGGCCGAGACACAGATCTGCAAGGGACAGAGGTAAGGACTCAGCATCAGATTTACCAGACAAATCTTGCTGGTTTTCATGGTAAACCACACATACTGAAAATAAATTATAGTAAATACAAATAATATGTGTAAATATAAAAATAAATTTCCTCTTCAACTGGAATGTAATATTTAAACACAAGTACAGGTAATTATTTTAAAGTCTATATTAGCAATTCCCTGACACCTTCCCTTAATTGTACATACTATCGATCCCCTGCCACCTTTTTAAAATTGTTCTATCTGCAGTTTATGATTCAATGAATTAAAAACAAATCTAATAGTTAAAATATAGTTCCACTTTTAAAAATTGTATTTGAGTCTTGAGAAAAAAAAAAACAACTACACTTTTTTTTTCTGGTTTTCTTCTTGTATTTTAGCTGTCTCTTGCATTGGACCTAAAATTGCAAGAGAGGCACTTCCCTTTGCGTGGTCTTTCTGAGCCAGCCAAAACCACATAATGATGGAAACCTCACAAGGAAGCCTATTTTGAAAAAAAATTGCCTGGTTGTCTGCAATGTTTTTCCTTAGCCTGTTATTTCAGGGAAGGGGTGGGAACAAGGATGTTGTTCTTTGGGCAATGTGTGGGTAGTGATTAGTATTGCAAAAGCCTACAGCTGGACTGCTTAGCTGACAAAAACAGGGAACATACAACTATATGAGGGCAAAAAGGCAGGGGACCAGCTCAAAACCTCTCTAGTTTTCTTTTTTAAACAGGAACCATAGCCAGTGAGGCTGTCAGTGTATATACAGCCTGGGAAAAAATGCTACATGTCCACATCTTAAACGCTGGAGTTGTCACAGCCTCCAGCTACACTGGGCAGAGGAGCAGGCAGCACAGCTATGGCTCTGCCATATGACACAAAAATATTCAGGAGGCCTGAACTGTTCAGTTCTCAAAATGTGAGTTACCTTCAAGAGTAGAATTACCTCTGTCTGTAAAAAGTAATCAAACTCTTTCTTGGAACATATTTTTCCAAATTTGCATGTTTTTAAAGTTGCTGTTCTTTTTCAAAAGTCTCTGCTCATCATCTTCATGGTTCCTTCATGAATCTGGCTGCCCAGTGGCAGCTGGCTCAGAAAATACTTTTTTTAAGAAATTCTGCTGAAATGACTCTTTTATTCAAATCAGGAGAGCTTAGCCTTAGACCTTTATTCAGGAACACACTTTTTACCAGATAAAAGCTCCCTAAGTATGTCTGAACTTAGGTACAGTTCTGCTGTGCTGCTAGAAATGGAGACTGGAAGAGTTTGGACAGGTTTTGGAAGCTAGACCATGAGCATAAATGTTAAAAAACCAAAACATCCAGGCCTGCAACAGCAAGCATAATTACATCAAAATACTTTAATAAAAACTAAATGAGATGTCAGTAATTAAGGAATATTTAGGGAATTTAGGTTAATAAGACAGGAGCACATGAGTAGGAAGATTTTGCTGCTTTGGTTAGTGCTCTCTGCATTATCTCCTGACTGGAGGGATTGAACTGTGGCCCCCATTGCTGTGGCAACTAGAAAAGAGGTAGGCCTTGAACCTTTCAAGGATTTCACCTTGTCAAATGAGAAATCTGTCAGATCCTCATCAAGAAACTCTGGCTTTTGTGTTACTCTAGATTGGTCTTTTCAATAACCTATCTTATTCTATTGGCTTGCAGTGCCTGATATTGTACAGTTGGTTGTACAGTTTGTTCTGTGTTTGAAATGCTTCATTCCCTTACTTTTCATATTCTTTTTCAACTAATTTACCCCTATTTCTTCTTTGGGAAAAACCAAAGCAGAACAAACAAAACAAAACAACCTGAAAACAAACCCAAAAAGCCCCACCAAAACCAACCAAACAGAGAGTGCCCAAAATACCTCCGGGACTGTGATTCCTTGCTGTTTAAGTCATGCTGTATCTTTAAGGAGTGTGCTAAGGATCTAGAGCTGGCAGCACTAACCACAGAGGAGCCAAGAGTGCAAGCCAGTCTCAGATGCAGTTAAATATGTTTTACCTGTATAAAAGAACAATGTAATTCCTGGAGGTGGCCAGTTGCATGCTTTCTAGAGCTGAGAATGGGGAGAGAAGAAATAAAAGACAGGTGAAATGATAAAAAAGG
>VWZV01013895.1:61346-178846 GCA_013397155.1 Irena cyanogastra | reverse complement strand
GCGTACAGAGGAAGTTCAGTTCACACCAAAAAGCCCCTAAAGCAATGAGCCAACACTGAATCCAGGCCCACGAAGGACACCTCCAAGACAGCAAAGTGTCAAGCTACCTGTTAAAAAGCTCTTCTCATTTCCTTATTTCTCACCATAACTTCAAAAGCACTGGAAAATGAAGACACCCCTGGACTTCATGAACCAAATCGATTTCCTGGGAACTCCGTGAGGAAGGAATCTTGACTCTGCAGCATGAGCAGCAAATTTGACTTGTACCTTGTTCTCTGTGGTGTCCAGTGGGAGCAGCAGTGGTGTGTGCAGCCCCTTGAGTTTCCCCCCCCCCCATAGCTGATCCTAATAAAGGCTTTTTAAAAAAAGGAGAAGAAGATCTTCTGGCCTGTTTTTATCAGGGGGCTTTTGTGGGGAGGGCAGGTGAGGGCCTGATAGCAAGTCTCTTCCTACCACCCCAGTCAGGCTCAGGGCTGGCATATAACCTGTGCCTGTGCTTTGGGCATTCCCTGGAGACTGGGAGAGGCCAAGGCAAGGATGGGATGTGGTCCTGCAGATGGGCCTGCCTCACAGGCAGGCCAGGCTGTGGGGAGTGGAGTAGGAACTGATGACCCTGGGTCCTGGATTTTGGGCAGAGCAGGGGAGCCCAGGGGACTGGGCAGAGACAGGCAGGGCTGGTAGAATTCTTCAGGCCCTAGCTGTAAATTCTAGTTTTGTTATTTCAAATCTCATGCTGGGAAAAAAAGCTTGCCCTATTTTCATCTTTGTAAACACTCTTTGGGTCAGTCTTATTTTAATGTAAACAAGAAAATGTTTATAATACATCAGAATGTTAGAATAGCGCATAAAATCAAGAAATCAAGTGCTTTTCAGCTTTGCATGTCACTTGGTTTTCCTCAGAGCACTTCTCTCTCTTGGGAAAGCTCTGCCTTAAACAGTATTAGTCAGTAATCCTTGCAAGGCGCGTGCTGAATTTTAAGAGTTTAGGTAGTCTCATTCAATAAGACTAATATCTTGGTAAACATGCACTAAATATTAAAGTGCTTGATGAGTTAAATTCTGATGTTGGACTGCATGAAAGCATTCGCTCCATGAAGGGAAAATTGCCCTTAATGCTCAGGCCCTGCCTTGTGCTTGTCAGGTGGGACAATGACTCCTGTCCTTCACAGAGGTTCTGCTTCCCTTTAGTAAGAATTGTGTACAAATGAAAATCGTCATGCTATGTTTCAGATCTTTATGTTTTTTTAACAAAAACTTGTGACTTTTTTTTTTTTTTGTGATTAAGCTAAGTTATTTATCTTGCTTGTGTAAACCATATTCCTGCTAGGACATTTTTCTTGGCTTAGTTGTATAACAAAACGAAACTTATAAACATTTCCCAATCTAAGACATGAATCTCTTGGTGTGGTATATTTTTCTGGTTGTTTATAATTCTTTCTTGTAGCTTTTCCCAAAAATTTTGAAACAGCCCTCTAGGTTGAATATTTTCTGTGACAGAATTAGTAGTGGGAGAGATATATGGAATATGCTTGAGTGTATATGGGCTTCTACATGTAAGCAACAGATGAAGCAGCAGTATTTAGTGGTTGGAAGTGTCATGGCAAAGACAAACCAGACTAAAAATTTAAGGCCTAAATGATCCACTCTATTCTGTCATGGCTGATGTCTAGAGCTCTCCTGTGATTACATAATAAAAATAATAATAATTTTACATGGAGAAATGCATGCTGTGAAGAACAATAAGCAATAAAAATATTAATAAATAATTACAGCAAACAGAATCACAAGTCTGCATTCTGGATTTTTTAATTGTATGAAGATGAACTTTGACTTACATAAAACATTCTAATTCATTCCCTTAATTTCTTCTGGTATGACACATACAGAGTTTTTGTTCAGTGTCTTATTACAGTTTCCTGCAACTGACAATGCTACTCTCTCAAGTTTTCTTTGACATCTCTTTAGAAAGAGTTTTAAATCATTTAAAACACCAAACATCTAGACTTTAGGAACCAAAACCATCCAGCAAATATTTGTGTTTTCAGCTCTTGATAATCTTCAACCAAAATCTTGTCATCTATTTTGGTTTTTCTCAAGACACAATTCAAGTTGGAAACAAACCCCAAGAAAAGTCCCTCTATGGCTTATATTAAATATCCAGAGTCCAAACAGAAGTACTTTTCCATCAAGTATTTCTGAAACAATGCATCAGTTATGCTGAAACTTTCCATGTCATCAAGTACATGCTACCACCGATGTTTAAGGTTAACTTGCTCCAACTTTCACCACATCTGGTTTCCAATTTTCTATTCCCCCTAAAAGTACTTTTCAAGTTTCACATAGCTTTTCTGGGACTGACACAAAGCACCAGAATGGTAAGTAAAATGAATCACCATGACTAAGCAGATGCTTTTTAGTTAAAGCCATCAGCTTGAACATATGAGGTCCAATTTTAATTTTTCATTCTGTCTAGAAGAACTTGAATCTCCACTTACCTTCTTGGGCAGTATCCAAAATACAGGGCATTTCCAGGGTAGCTCTTTCCAATTCTTCTTAGTGAGACTATTTCATTTGGAATGAGATTTTTAAGTACTTTAAACTGAAGTGGGGACTGGAATATAAGCTTTCCCCTGGCAAACACATATCTCTTCCTTTTTTTTTTTTTTTTTTTTTTTTTTTTACTTCTCTCTGGATTAATGAATATTGAATTTTTCTGGGTAGTGAAATAGTTTCAATAACAACAAGCAGAAGAACACTGTGTGAGACTATGCTGTGCTCAGAGCACTCACCTACAACTAAGAGCTGTGGGTGTAGGTACTGTGTCATCCTCAGTTCTAGCAGGCCAGAAGAGATGACTTGCCAGGGGAAGCAGGTATTAGCCTGTCTCTATATATCAGTCTTCTCTTACTGCAGTAGTTTAGGAGGAGGGCATGATTTATACCTGACAAACTCCAGAAGAAGCTTTTTTTGCAGACAACCACAAGCAGAAAAAAATGCCTACATCCAACCCACGATAAGGTACTTTGAGGGAGAGGGACACTTGTGTTGTTTTTTACCATAGAACGAGGAGAAAGACTCCAAAATCCTGAAGAGTTAGAAGGCGTTTATTTTAACAATCTATCTTTTTTTATATGGGCTTTTGTTAACAGCTACTTGATTGGTTAATTGACACGTTTCTCTACTACTATTGGATGAGATAAAGAGATTATATTTTGAAAACACACAAGAAAAAAACTAAAGTGAAAAATATTACTTGTTATTTTGAGAACAAGAGACGTTTACAAAAGATTTATGATTTTTTTCTTGAGAACATGAAATGCTTACAGAATTGTTCCCTTTGAAGGTAAACTGTTTTTCCTTGGGAAAATTCAGACTTGGTGCTGGATTGCTCTGAGATTCACTAAATGTCAGCCCCGCACACTTGGATCTTGCCCTTTTATTTCTCATTTCATGCTAAGAGATTTATGCAAATTTTCCATTAACAATCTGTTTTTTATGGATCCCTGCTTTAAGATTCTTCTATGGGCATGCATAAAGAACTTTGTGGCTACTTTGATTTGTTGGGATGTCACCCTTGAAACTGCAGGACTTAGGACACTGTGATGTTATATCACATTATTTTAAAATCTTTTGTAACTGCCATTCTCATTCCTTTCATTCATATTTGCTCAACCTGGGATTGACTCCAGCAGCTCAACACTCTACTGTAGTTTGTCTGACAAAAATAAATTGCAGAAGCTGTGTTCCAGGGGACACCTCCTGCCCAGAAAGCCACTGCCACTGTTACGTGACAGCTGCACTGCTGTATTCTTTACAATTTCTGAGACAGCAGTCTCCAGCAAGATCCCTCTCACCATTACACATCTCAGGGGAATATCCTGTCATTCTGTGATTCCCAGAGCAGGCTCGAGTGTATTTCTCTATGTACACCAACGACACACAGCCCCGCAGCCTTCAATGCACTTGTGCTTCACTTCCAGGGGCCTGAGAGGCTGTCCATCAGTATTTACATTTAGCAGTTTGAATCAGGCATTTCAATTTGTGATGGAGGATGAGGAAAGGATTTTTTTAAACCTCCCATATGTGTGCATTTAATCGCTTATAAACTCAGATTTCACTGCAAGCAAATGTGGCACCTCACTTGAATTGTGCATGGATGGTAAATATGAGTTTATTCAGTCCATGGTGATTTTTCTGGGGCATATTTCTGTGGCAACATTAGTGTGGTTCTGGTCCTGAGCTAACGTGTCTTGCCCCTGAGAAGGGGTTTTGCCTTTAATCCAGCAATATCTTGACAGTGGCTCCATAACTTTCATGAGGCTTAGGGAACAATTGGAGTAACCACACAAAATGTACTTGTTCTTTAGTTTTGTTTCCTTCCAATCTAATATAAACCAACTTCTACTCTCCTAGTCATCTATATGCCCCCCTGGACTCTTTGTCTGCCTCTTTTTGTGCAATCTACCCTGTTTAAACTGGCTTTGATCCTCCTCATGGGAGCTTGTTAGAACCATTAGGGTTCCTTGCTGTAGCATGTGTTTCTTAATGATGATAAAATGTGTAAACTCTTAGGCAATTACTAAAGTTTCCTCCTAATTTTTCTAGATGAATGAGAGCACTGAAGCTGGCTGATCCCAGAAGTAAATGGCATTTTTGGATAAAGATTAGAATAATTAACACAGAAATTTATGGTTACCATTTGTTACACATACAGATGCAGTGGTTGTGTTATATAGTGTTCCATTTATATATATTGCAGCATCAGGTGTATCTCATTGCTCAGGAGAAGAAATAAGAGACTGACATCTGTGCATGTGGACTAAATTCTCTCTGAGTCTCTGCAGGCACAGTTGGTATGCTTTTGTTCCAGTGAATCTCAAACCTGCTTTGAAATACTTTCTGCTATGTTATTCATAGATAATTTATTTGAGCAGCAAGTGGCAAAAGAGCTGAAATATGCTAAAAGATATAAAAGCTTTTAGAAAAGCCAAATCCTATATTTGAGGGGAATTTTTTATATTTAAAAATTTCCTTTAAGTGAAACCACTTTCTAACAATTTTTGTTCTGAAATTAATTGTCCAGTCAATTTCTTGTACATATTTTCATGTTCCTTTTCTGTTAAATTTCTGTGTACTTTCTATTTGTAATCTAATCAGCATTACCAAAGAATTTCTTCCTTGATCTAATTTTTCATTACTCATAAATGTGCTAAATTCTTAATGGGCAACTACAATTCAATCTCATCATACTGCTTAGCTTTTCCCTCTTTCTGCCTATATAATTGCATGAGAGTGGAGGTAAGCACTCATATCTATAATCCAAACTCCCCCTACCCTGAAATAACTGGCAGAAGCTTTTATCTCATTCCTCCCAATACAGTATATAAGTTGTCTAAAATGTCACTAAATTGTGAGAAAGAGAGGGTAAAATCACAGAGTTTTGAAGGAATTCCTGTTTCATGTTATTTCAGTAATTTATTTTGAAATATATGCATGTATAGCAAACTATATTTTAATATCATATATGTGCATCTATTTCTGGATATTTAGTGTTTAAATTGCACAGATCAGTATAGAATATTGCATAGTTTAACTGTTGGATCAGTATGATTTCCTTGGGGAATTCTGTGCTTGCATGAAAAGATACTCTTTTTGCATTTATAGCGTAATTATTATTATATACTAAGATCCTGCACTAGTGTGTAACTGAGAAGCATGTTAAAGATTTGGAATAGTCAGAATGAATACAAAACAATAAAGAAAATGAGTCACCCAAGACCATCCTATCTTATGCAATTGTACATTTATCAATTCAACCAGATGCTCTGAAGATGACCAGATGTGCTGCTATGAAATTAACATATGAAACATATGAAATTCAATTTAATATGAAACATGTGAAATTAAATTTAATGTATAGAAACATAGAGTAATGCATAAATAAATTATAATACATTTATCTTATTATTTGGACAGTGTTAGAATAATTCAAATTAAATGCTGCACTTGTTTCAAGCACTTCAGAAAAAGCTTAAAAGATACATTAAAAAATACATTATGTAATGGGTGGAATTGCTTCACTAAAAATAACATTCCTTTCACAAAATTGTGCTTTTATAATATTCATACGTAAAAAAATATATTCAAGATTCAGAGTTTGGATTTATAGTGCCATGCATATATTTTGAAGGTACTTGCTGTTAACCATTGTAACTATGTATAGCTATTATACATTTAGCTCCACATATACATTTATCTCTATAGTAAGGAGATATTATGTAGAGTTTTCCTTTCATCCTTTCCTGTACTTTTACAAATTGAATGAGTCTGCTTTTCTCTGATGTAGTGGTCAGACACTAAAATTTATTTTAATCAGGAAAATTCCAGGGGTGATTACTTATCAACATGGAAATCCAAGTATGCTATGTTAATCAAAGTATTTTTAGTCACATGCTCATTAGGTGCTCCAAATAACCCTTAAGGATTTTTCCCTCTGTCCTAGTTTCAGCTGGTATACAGTTAATTTTCTTCCTTGTAGGTGGTACAGTGCTGTTTTTTGTTGTTGTTGTTGTTTGGGTTTTTATTGGTTTTTTGCTTTTTTTTTAAATTTAGTTTGAGCATAGTATTGTTGGACACTGATTAGTCATAGGTTGAACTTGATAATCTCAAAGGTCTTTTCCAACCTAGTTAATTATGTGATTCTGCCATTCTGTGATGTTTTGGTTTTTGCTTAACAGTCTGAGTTCAAGAATTTTCAATTTACCATGTTCTCACAGTGAACAGGTGCTCAAGAATCTTTGAAGGAGCACAGCCAGGAGAGCTGAGCTGACCTGGCCAAAGGGATATTCCATAAGATAGAACATCATGCCTGGCATGGAAACTAGGGGGAAGTTGGCTGGGAGATGCTGATCCCTGCCTGGGGAGTGGCTGGGCATTGGTCAGTGAGTAGTGAGCAATGGATTGAGCATCACTTGTCTTTCTTGGGTTTTACTCACCTTTCTTTTTGTTATCTGCCTTTTCATTACAACTGCAACAGCAACAACAATAAAACATTATTATTATTATTATTATTATTATTATTATTATTATTATTATTATTGTTATTATTTTACTCTATTTCAGTTATTAAACTATTCTTATCTCACATGGTTTACTTTTTCTGATTCTCCTCCTCTTCCTGTTGGAGGGAGGGGAGTGAGCAAGTTGCTTGTGTGGTATGTAGTTGCTGGCTTGGGTGAAACCACACCTCTTTCTTTGGTATATATACAGCAGCAATTCTTTTTTTTGATTTGTATATATGTTTTTGCTATTATTATTGCTCTTTATTAGAAAATGAAGCAAATTACTCAGTACTGAAGATGGATGTTTAGATCAATACCATCTACCATGTTGCTGTTAGAATGTCTGTATACAAGATCATTTCATTATTCATACCATGAGAGACTGATGAATATAGAACAAAGTTTAGGCAGTGGCCCTATGGTATTTACCATTTTTTAAATTATTGATTTTCATTTTAATTGTTTGATTTAAAACTCCTCCTCTTTATATGTCAGCTTGAAATATCTTCACATATGTCTCTTTTTTTTTAATTGAAGTTCAAATATTAGGCACCTCTTTTGAGTTCTTTCATTATATTTGGCCCTTACATTACATGGCCATTAAATTCTTTAAGGCATCTCTGATGGGTCTTTTTGTGTGATTTTACAAATAATTTTCTATTGGCTATGAATGTACACCAATTCCATGGTGTAAAATTTTTTTAGTGAGTAACAAACATAACAGAATATGATAAAATATTGATGAACTTTGAAGAATCATTAGTATATCCCGAGAATATTTCATGGGAATTTTTAATGATACATTATGACAGAAAGATGTTATTATGGAGATGCTCTGTCTGATATGTTGTAATATCACTAAAGCTATTACAGTATAATAGTCAGTCCGGAGCCTTACCTAGCATCTCTTAAACAGCATCAAATCACAGGCTTCAATTTGGGTATCTTTCTTAGTACTTTTCAAAAATATACCACTTTTGATGGAGACTATTGCTGCATACTAAACACACAGTGACACATGCTAGAGACACGCTCACGGTATTTATCTCAGTCAGTCTAATCATGGAGGTAAGAAGCTATCAATTCTAAGGCAGAGGGAAGGATCATGCTCTAAAAATAAACCAACCTGAGACGATATTCTGCAGATTAGGTAGCCAGAAACTGCCTCTCTTACTCTCATGAAATTGTACTTTATTCTGAATGACTTCACTGGTGACTCTACCATTAGATGAGAAAAGAAAGACAGAATGAAAAATATAAGAAGTTTGTGAATTACATATGTTGAGAGTTTGAATACTATGTTGTTTAAAGAGATAAAAATATTTTAATGTAGATTACACAGTTAATAAGTTGGGGGGGTCATTATTTTTTCAATGAAGATAGTTCAGGAATTTTATTCAAGTGGAAGCTAACTCTTGGTAAATAAATATAAAGTTAGTTCTGGGACAGATCTATTCACTGAATCTTCTGAGTGCCATGAGAAGCACTAGGGAAAACTGAAGTAAAATCATCTTGACAGTCTCCTGTAGATCCAGATCTTGGCCCTGTCTGAAATGTTGGGATTGTTTGTATGAACTCAGGACCCTCCAGCTATGATAATTCAGGCTTTGGATTATTACTGAGTTACACTGTTCTCTGGACACAGGCAGATGACACAACCCAATCCTTGCAGTGAGCTGGTTAGACCACTGGCTGCATTGTTCTCTCCTCTCCTGCTATTTGTCTTGCCTTTATAGTGCACAAAAACTTTGGGGGAATATTTTTCTTCATTAAGTGAAGTGCATTTTTTCCATAGCAGAAGAGATTCAGACAAAAACATCAATGCAGAGATTAATTTTCAAAACTGAATAAAAATGAGTGGCTCAATTGATTGTTTTCCAGTCTATGCAATCTATACACTCTTTCTATGGACAGGTAGCACAAGTTCAGTCTCAGGTGCAAATAGTTTGGCTCATGGGTCATTAGTCTGAAATATATCTAGCTGGAAATTCATGTAATTTCACTGTTCTCTAGAATGTGAAAACAAAAGTACAATTCATTTAGATGTTCATGCAGCAGTGATAGCCAGAGTAATACCTTTGCAAAGTTATAAAGTGCTTAAGGTAAAGGCAAAGCTTTCTTCCATTTCACTCAGGAACTAAAGCTGAAATAGATATTCAAGTCATCAACCTCAGTTACAAAAAAAAATAGTTTAGAAAATCACCCTGAAATACATAGGCAGTTTGCTCAGGAAGGTGGCACGTGGGTGTGATAGATATATAAATATGCTACCTTGCAAAAGAGCAAGTTAGACATTAAGCAGACTAGAAGTCAAAGTGACGTGATTTAGCTGAGCTGTTCAGTACTCGCTCCAACAGTGCACAAAAGTAGCCTCATGTCTGCCTGTTAGTTCAGTTTGGAATACCTGGGCCCATAACTGTGAAAGGATCTCTTAAAGAATTTAAATTCGAATATTATTCTAATCACTGTCTGTTTATAAATTGGATCATTGAATTGGGACTTTAGATGTTCATATAATAAACAAAACCAACCAACCAGAGAAACAAAAGTTTATATCTGTTTTTAAAATAAGTGCATCCCTTCAAGCTAAATAAAAATTAAATTCAAAACAAAATTTGAGTTTTAGAATACTGGTTCTCCTTCTGGTTTTACACTGGACTGTTCCTTTGATTTACTCCAATGTGAGATCAGTACAGGTACTGCTTTATCATTTTGATATTCATGACAAGCCAAAGTCTGATTAACTGCTGGATAATTCCTTTTTTGCGAACAAACAGGCTGAAAGGACTTAAAGAGATTTTGAACCAGCATTTCTGTGGGTGGGAAGGTACTCTTAATTTTGAAAATGAAATTCCATGGAATCTCTTGAAAGTGAACTACTGTTTCATTTTCACTACTGGTAAATTAATAAATGTGCACAGATTTTATTTATTTTGAAATGTAAAGAAAAATATCACATTACAGGGAAAGAGTGATGTACACATAAGATAAATATGTTTAATTTGTGAAAGAAAGGGATTCAGAGACATGGGCTCGCAAACATTCAAAAAATTTTGTTTCAGTACTTGTGTCTTCTCTTTCTAGAAGGTCTTGGATAGTACAAAGGTCAAGGTTGTCAGCTGGGAAATGACAGCTAGAAATTATTACAAAGATGAAAGGTCCAATGGAAGTTTAGTGAAGAAACTGTTGTATTTTTGAAATGGGATATGATTTGGGTGTTTACTCCATGGAAGTTCCAGATATCAGTAGGATTTTCGTCCTTCCATATGAGCTTAAATAACAGGAAAAGTTAGGATTAATACAAAAAGTAAGAAAAGGTTTGAAAGTTTTGATGTGATTTCTCCTTCGCCTTCAGTTTATGTCTGAAGATATATAATGAATTTAAGAAAGTTGCATGACTTTAACTCCAAGTAGACTTAGATATAAACAATTAGTTTTTTCCTTATATGTTTGGGACCTCAAGGGAAGCATTGAGTACATTTGTCATAGGCAGTTTGATGTCCAAAAAAGAGAAGAGGGCACAACCAAGATTATTGGGGAACTGCCAGGCAAGAAGGAGGATCTTAAAACAGGGTGTTCAAGACTAGAAAGCTGTTTAACTTAAGAAAAAAACTGCTTTAGATGAGTAGAAAGTGCAGTGTTGTGACAGGCAATTTTTGAGAGGATTTAACAAGTTTCAGAATTATTTTTCTTCTTCCTAACAAGAATGTCCTAGCCATACTAACTAGACATCTGGCACAGTTCTTAAGTATACCAGATTACACTAAATGGTTATGACACATGTACCCATGTGTGTTTAAAATGCATAAGCTACAGTCTGCCTATCTTTCTAGCTGTAATCTATAGCTGGAATTCTTTCTGTTCAGTAAAAGAAAAAAGGATCATTATATGAAAATAATGTTTTTTCTTTCAGGATTATCTTGCACTGTGTGGTTTAGCTGCCTCAGAGTACCTGCCTTCCCTCTGTGATTTCTTTTGGAGTCAGCTGAGGCATTTTCCCAGGCCTCGCTTGCTTTGTGGCATATAGTGCCTGGTCTATTTGACTTCAGGTTTCTCACTGGTATTGAAGAAATGTAGCTTGAATCAATTGTATACCCACTGTGACGTATGCTTGGACCCCGCAGGAAAGCTGTTCGAGTTTGGAATGAAAAAGACCTTTTTCTGATTTTTTTCTTGTCATTCAAGTAGAGGTAGTTTGTCTTAACACTTCTTACTGTTCCATAGGAACATTCAGTATACATCATGATATACTTAATTCATTTATATCGCAAGAAGTCTTGTGACCCTGGTTAGTGTGTTCCCTTTACTTAGAAGTATTCAGCTAAGAATTCAGTATTGTTTTTTCAGCAGTTTCCAGCATATAGAAGGCATTATCATGTGATAAAGATGTGTATAGATATTTTCTAAACTTTTGACGAAAGAAATGGACAGTCTTTCTTTTTCTCCTTTTTACAGAGGTTCTGGAGCTAATCAGGCTGAACCAAAGGTACAAGAGAAGAATTTGTTGAGAGGAAAATTGTCAGACAAGAAGATGATTTGAATAGGAGGTGGGCACAATAATTAAATGCATGGATGCCTGGTTACAGACTACTTAATCACATGTGTATTTTCAGAAGGAAAAAAATTTCTTTTATTTCCCTTTATTTCTCATACTGTCTTAACCTCCAAATGTTGCCAAAAACCCATATGTACAGTTGTTTCAGGAGTTATGTCACATGAATGTGACAAAAATTTAATAAATCGTTGTGGATCCTAATGTTTCATCATCAGTAAAATATACAATAAGCTGTTATGAGCCTTGTTTATAAGGTAACAGGTAGATCCTTTTTCTTAGAATCAGAAGTTCTGAAATATAAATGAAACAGATGTAATTATGTGTTCTGCTCTATGAGATATAAACATTCTTAGGAATTATTAGGATATAAGTAATTAAAGAGTAAACATTGATTTTAATAATTGTTTGGGGGACATAGTAGGCAGTATATCGTACACAGTTTTGGTTTTTCAATAGTTATTTGCTTCAAGAAATAGTCCCAGATGCTACATCTAAACAGCAGCAAATAGAAAGCAGTGATATAAATGAAGAGAAAATTATACAATCATTTTGCCCAAACAAAACAATTTGAAGAGTTCAAAACTGGCAATCAGATCCTTTAGCTAACAGTGCTAACATAATAATAGTTCTCTTAAGCTTTGAGTATCCTATGTTCTATTTGTCAGTTCCTCTGCTAGAGCAATAATTAGCCAAGAAAGTATTGACATAGATGTCTAACAACTCATCCATTTTAGCATTTTGCATTCGAGGAGATCTGATAGCAAATGTGGCAGACTGGTAAGACAAATTAACAAAAAAGAAAAAAAGGAAAATTCAAAAGTCAAAGCTCAAAAATATTAATTGGTACCCTAAAGAGGGATGTAACCATTATTTCCCTTCTTTGCAATGTCACATTCATTATGTGGCCAAATTTTGGGACATACTTTTAGGAAAGTATGTCTTAGTCTTCAATTCTAGGACTATACTTAGGATATGTTGCTACTCCTCTTTGTCACTTTTTGTGTAATGTTAGCAGTGCTGTTCACTGGTTGCTTGAAAGTCACTGAATTTGGCCAATTAAACCGCAAACAATTCTTTGTATTGGAAATTGCAAGCCTATAATGATTTGCAACTAAAAATGTACAACTGAAACTTCTTCAGTTTATATGAAACCACATTGTAATCAGGTTCATGGAAATAGTAATATAATGAGTGTGAATATCTAATATATACATACAGTCATAAAATACAGATAAACTAATCCAGTCTGTAATGCTTTCATTAATTCTGCAGCATTCTGGAAATGCACACTTCCATCTCTGGAGTTTCTAAGTAAATATGGCTACTCAGCAGATAAAAGCCAGTGTCATTAGTATATGGGTTGACTTATATAGTAAAATTAGGCTGCAAGCTTTGTTATTTATGTCTTATAGGACTATCTGTCAGATCTATAACTATCTATTAGATGTGCCTGTTTTATTGACAAAGCTGTCAAAGTTGGGAAGCACAAAATGCAAACAGAGGACACAAAGAGAAGGAATGGGAGTGTTTTTCACCATGCTAGCATATGTAATTTGGAAGAACTTTGAAGCCATTATTTTAAATTAAATAATCAGTTGTAGGAATCAATTAAAGAGTCTGTAAAAATGCAAAAGTTCTTGCCTTGAAAACTCCTTTCAGGTCTGTAAACATTCTGCAGTCTGCAGAATGTTCTTTAAAGTAAACAGATAAAAATTTAGATTTGAGGCTATGTTGGATCAACAATTTATTAGTAACTAGTTTACATGCAGTATGTAGTAAAAGCACACCTGAAAGTATATGTTACTCTGCACAATTCTGAAAGGGTGCTCTCCTATTTGTCCATATACATTTCTTTTACTTGGTTTTAAAAACAACATTTTGCAACTTCCCTTTTCCCATTAGAAAGTTTATGCACTGTTGCATATTAGAAATCTTCTTAATATTCTGTTGTCTTATTATTAGCTTTTCAGTGGCCAGAATATCTCCGATTGCTTTCTGGTAGCTCAAAGCACCTAATTAATCTCCTCTGTAAACCAAGCAGAGAGCAGAAAGTCAATAATACCACCAAGTTTCTCTTTTCCTCCCAGCACCACAGATTCAATCAGAAAATCTCGCCAATGTCAATCAGAGAATCTTACCTAACATAGCTCTTGTAATTAAGCCTTATCACAGGATCAACACCTGGGCTTCTCTTCAACATTTATGTTTTATATCTTGCTGTTTATGTAGCAGCAGGATACCTTATGCTGTGACAATAAAAGAGCTTTCATTGGTGCTATGTCTAAAGATGCAGCATTTGCAAAGCTGTGTACCCACTTGTATTGACCCCACAGAAGATAAAGAAAACAAAGACAAACATAAATTTTCTAAAGGAAGTCAAAAAGGAAATCACGGTGGGGCACAAGAACTACATAACTAGATTCACACAAATGTTTTTGATACTTGTTTTACTTTGGTAACAACACTAGAAGTCTTATCCAACTTTAAAAAAAAAAATAAAATATTACTTAATCAGGTATGTTACCCTTGTTATACTATCTATCTATGTCAAACTATACTATCACTATTTATGTCAAACTTCTGTGTTTTAAGGGCAGAATTCTGCTGCCATATTCAAAAATGCTTCAAAATCTTCCATTGACTTTCTTCAGGAAGTATGTAATGCTAGACTACTGGAGGTGCTTTCATGCAAAATCTAGTAGATGAAACTCTTCTGGCCCTTAAAATTTATGTACCAGGGAAGATTTTGAGGCAAAAGCATTCCAAATTTTTGCTGTTCAAGTAGATATTGAAAACTTATAAAAGAAGATATCTCCAAATAAAGTGAATGGAAGAATTTTTATGGTCTTTGGTTTACTTGTGCAGCATGTGAACTTCCATTTTGTGAGTCTTTTGAGGTTTTTGGTTTTATTTGATGCACCATCATGGATATAATGGATTGTGGGTTTCTTTTACCAATTATCTAATCAGTTCTACTTGTCTTTCTGTTGCCTTTTATAACTTCTTTAATAAGTGCTCACTTTGAGAAATTGCTATGAATAATAATAATAATTGCTTTTATTAACATTCTTAATATAACAATAGAAAATTTCAGTTGCAATTTACTTCATATTTCTGTCATGTAATATATTGAAAGAATGCAGTTGCACATTAGCAAGTTGTTCTGCATCTACGGGAATAAACCAGAAAATTGACATAGCATTTTTTTCTTGTCAGTCATGGAAATGTACTGTAGTATATCACTTCTGGATGTATCAGGATATCTGCTATTAATCTAGGCTTCCAGGAAACTACTCTGCTTTATGTTTAAGGTCTTGATATCTTTTTGATGTGTTTTGCTGCCTTTTGCTGAAGCTTATGGAATTGAAAATCTTCTATCCATTGCTTAGATCCAAAGGTCCAGGCACAGATATTTTAATGTTTGGTTTAATTTAGAAAAAGGATTCAACTCTGCATAAGACTACATAATTTAAAAACACAAACTTAATTTTCAGGCAGCACCATCATATTGTTATTTATTAGTACAAGCTGGCATCAGCAAACTGCACCACTCAGAACTGGAAATATTTTTGTAACTCTGGAAAAATTCCTGCTGTTTTGTTTTCATCTTCCAAGGAAACTCATGTTTACCTGGAGCATGCAAGCAATTATTTCATGTATATACATATGTGTATATTTCCATCTATTTATAGATACAAATACATGCACACATTTATGCATATGTGTGAAAATTATGTACATATATTATAAATATAATACACATGTATGAATATGCGTATATTTATGAGTATGTATGGGTTTTATTTTATTATTGGCATAAAAGCTTGTTTGTTATGAATCTTTTTTGTTTTCATTCTGTTTTTCAGGATGAAAATTTTTATGTCCACGAGCAGGAATTTGTCATAGGATGAGCTAGGTTGGAAAAGACCTTTGAGAGCACTGAGTCCAACTGATGACCTAACTCCAGCCTGCCAACTAAACCAAGTGCCACATCCAGTCTTTCCTGAAACGCCCCCAGGGACAGTGACTGCCCCACCTCCATGGGCAGCCCATTCCAACGCCCACATTTGAAAGAGCTGGCTACTGTACTCAGAACAGGGAGAGGACAAGAGAGAAAGGATGTAGAGAAATTTGAAAGGAGTTTGTTTTTCTTTGATTCAGAGAATTGAAATCTGGCACCCTTGCTTTTACCTACCAAAAGATAGGTGATTAGTCCTTCTTGGTTTAGACTGAATTCTGGCCAAGGAGGGCACACATTTCAGAGAGCCTTTAATGATCACGGTTGTGATATGCCTGTCTTAGAAATTGAGAATATCAGATGGATTATCCTTAACAATGTAGACTTTTAAGAACAACACCAACATTTTCAGCTTCACCTGGAAGGGAATTTACCACTTAAAATCTTAAGGCCCACACATGGAATATGTTTCTACTTATCTTGACAAACAAGTCTTCTGTGTTGCATTCTCGTTACGAACTGTTCAAAACTGTGGATTAAATACTCTGAGAGGTAGACTTGCCCTGCAAATCCATATAATTTTATTTTTTCTGGAGAAGAAAACAAGTTTTGAGTGACAAATCTCTCAGGCTATACTTCACTGATAAAAAAAAATTAATAAAAATGTATCGAGATAAAATTGTTAAGGCTATATGACTACAAATAATGTTTCCAGGCCTCAGACACTGAAATTTAAATGGAACAAGGATTTATTTACCAACCAGTTTGTGCCATTTTTACATTCTCCTTGTGTGGAGTAGGATTTGAGTAATATAACTGATTTGAATACATGACAAAAGAAAAATTCAAAGCTGCTTTAGCATTTGCTGCATTAGCATAATTATATTTTTTCAATCTTATTAAAAATGCTACCATCTTCAAAACAATGCATCCACATTTCTACCAATTTTCCATTTAAATCCAATTAGTCACAACAGTGTTGTTCACTGCCATCCTTATTCAAATAGCTTGTGAAAATACATTAATTTCACTGGCTAACTTAGAATTTCAGTATCTTGCTTTCAGTGGAGAAACCTTTATTCTGACATTAAAAATTGACTATTCTAGGTGATGTTCCCACCATGCCCTAGAGAAATTTTCAGTCTTGAAAGGAAAGGTGGGGTATATTAAATAAGGCAGTTTGCTTGTCTTTGCTTTAGAAAGATTGAAGTTGTGAATAACATCTAGGAACAAGTAAGAAATCTGTTCTTCACTCAGTATTTCATATTGAGTTCAGTGCTGTTAAATCTTTTGTTTTCAAGGCATGACATATTTTCCCACAGGTTTCTTTACAATTACATTACATCAATTTGCCAATGTCCCTCTGAGATCTTTTAGTAATATCTGAATATTATTCATATGTGGACTGGTTGGAAATAGGTATCTCATTTAGAGACAGTTGAATATCTCTAGAGGTAGATCAGTACCACATCCCAGGAGACCTTTGTACAGCTGAAGCACAAATATAAACATTGCACATAAATATTCAGCCACACAATACACACTCATAGTATATACCTTTTAAATTTTAACTAAAAATGCTACATATTTCTAGTTCAGGTATATTTAAAAGTCAACTGTGGTATCATATGTCAAGATCAATTGTGGTAATAAGCAAGACAGTTTTCTTGAAAGATGTTACAGAAACTGCCACTGAAAGCATTGTATTTTGAATGGAAAGAGGTATTCTGAGTAATAAGCTGAGTAATGAGAGGACAATAAAAACATTTTATGTATCATTAACATAAGAACTCATCATGAAATCTTCCTAGAAAGACTTAACCACAGATACCTTGCCGGGAGAACACTGAAAGATTGGCTTTTAGTAGATGGCCATTAACAATATTGTTTCAATTAATTGCTTTATATTTTCTTCATGGAGAACACCAAAGAAGTCTACAATGTAGTCCAGTTATAACAGTATCTGAAGAAACTTTATACGTTGCAGAACAGCTGCACAAAACTCCTTATCTGTTTTGAAGTGCCATGTAAATTTTAAGAGTTGGGATGTCTTTCTGATATGTGAGTTTTCTCAAAAAAGATGGCAAAGGAATGTGCCATTGGCTTCAGGAAGGACAGAGCTCTCTGGTTAATAGTAATCACCATAGAACTTGTTCTTGGCTTGGGATTTGTTCCACCTTTTCCCAAAGTGAAAAGACAAATAAGCCTGTTTACACTGATTAGCAATTAAAAAAGCTGTGGAGAAAAACATCAAACACCACTGATTTCTCTTATAACAGGAAACTTTCTCACTGCCCAGTTCCAGAACAACACAAAAGTCCCACCTTGCTGCATTATGAAATTACTGTAATACATTTTTTTTACCATTTCTAATTTCCCCCAGAATTGCAAGATTTTTTTCCTTGAGTCTTGAGAAGATCTGGGTTTGTTATCATTTCAGTCAGTCCATCCTATCTGTCCTGCAAACAGGCTGTGTTCTGCCCATTGCAGTTTATGGGATTCTGCACAGTTGTGTCCAATATCCTTTCTCTCTCAATTTGTGCACAATCAACTAACAGCGAAAATTATAACCTGCAAGATTTTAATACTTTAAAAATACTTTATAGAGATGCTTTTTTCAAAACATGCAATAGTAATAGTTTTAAAAATACATGCATCTCAAAAAGACAATGTGAATTCTGTTGAAAAATCCTTCCCAAATAATGACCTTTAAATAATCTATCAGACCACAGTCGATCTCCTCTGTTGACAAGGCCTCGAGGGCTTTTCTTGATAGGATTCCACTTCAAAGCAGGCAGCCTGAGTTGCACACAAAAAGGGCTTACACTCTTTTAGCTTACAGTGCAATCTGGCTTTAAATTCCTCGCTCTGTATCGAACTTTAACTAAATTTCTGCTCTAGTTACTTCAAGTGTGTCAAACATCAGATCAGAGGTCTGGAGAGCACTGAAAAATGTGCCATACAAACAAAATTGTAGGCAGCTATCACAGGACAGCAGTTAATTAGATACCGTGCCAATCAAACAGGTGTCAATATTGAATCAATTGGCAAAATAAATTAGCCAAAACAAGTCGTCTAAAAATTTTTCTGTGAAAAAGTAAAAGGTAGGAATTGGAGAGAGAAGGGGAATACTTATATCATGCAGCAGTTTCTCATATCTAAAATGATCTAGATAATGTTATTTCTTAGGGTAATTCCAGGTAGATTTTAAATATAAATTAACATAGTTTCTGAAAATTATTTGGGTTCATTTATGCATGTGTTGAATTTCCCTCTCAGAAGTGCTGAAATCTGCTTGTAAGAACTGCACTTTTCCCCTTTTTTGAGAATATAGAAAGGAGTTCTGCATCTAGACTAACCCATTTCACAAGCCATGATCTCCTTACTAAAACTCTGTGTGTAAAACCAGCAGTTTTCCAGAAAATTATGAGGTTGGTTATTGCTTAGTTGCACACTGTGTTCAGGAAAGTGGCTCCCTTTGCTAAGTTGGAGCCCTGTAGCCATTCTGTGTAAAAGCACAAAATGTTGAAGCTTCAGGAATGAGCCTTTCTTTCTGTTGCCATCCAGCTAGCCAATTAAATTCATGGTATGCTTGAGGCTGAGTTTTAGTAAATCATGTTTAAAATAGACTAGATCAAAAATAATTTAATTATTTAATATCAATAAAACATATCTTGTTGCTAAAATACTATAATTATAGAAGACAAAATATTTAATCAAAATTTCTCTTTACAGGAGCGTATTAAGATAAATATTGGAGAATATGCTTTTTGGAGAAACACTCTAGCTGCCACCCTGACTTTTAAAATGCATGGACAATCTTCATACATCTGGGGACAAATTTAGAGGAAAGTTTATGCAGTGTGAATTGCCAGATTGACCCAATGATACGTCCTCATTCCCATAAATCAATACCCAAGCGGCAATAATGTAATAATATTAATAAGGTATCAAAACTAATAAATAGGTATATTTCCATTTATCTTTTTTAAGTGTCTACTTGTCTCTTGAATGATTAGTGTCGATGATTTTTCTGGATCCTACTTAAATTGTGTAGATATTATTCAGTATAATACCTGTTATCTTAATGTTTTACTTGGTTGCATATTTGACAAATTACTACAAAACATAGCAAGTTTCCTGACTCCAATCAGATGGGATCACAGTTACAAAAGCCCTGGATAATTAAGGCATCCTTCTGCATGTGACCACCGATCTTGCATAATTAAAGCAAATGAGAAATAGAAAAAACGAATACCCATATGTTTGCAGAACATCTTTTGCTAACATAAAGGAAATTCTGATTGGTACATCCAGATAGACTTACTACATTAATTATGGAGTTTTTAAAAATTTTGCTCTTATTTTCTTTAAAAAATATATTTAACTGACTAGCTATTTGCTCTATGGTAGTCACTACTTTTATTTGTGAAGAAAAAATGACACAGAAGTTTTCAACTTCAACTGCTGAGTTTCAGCATTGAATGTTCAATAAGAAATCCTGTTAAACTTGCCATGTAGGGGAAAAAATGGTATCTTCGTGATATTAATGAACTATTCTAGAATTTTTTCAAGCAGTCCTATAAAGATTAAAGTCAGAACTTGTTAAGTCATTTGCTCCCTCACTCACATTTCCACCAGATCTCAAGCTTTCTCTTATTCGAATCAAGGGATCTTTTGTGCACCTACTTATCTTTGGGAAAAAAAGTAATAAAATCTGTCTTATGAAAAATGCTGTAATTCAGAACTTTGACACGAGTTGCAAACATTTTTGGTCCTTCCTATTGTGATTAACAGGAAAGGACTTGGATGTTTTTCAAATCAAAAATGCAAATTTTTTTAAAGAATCACTTTCTTCTGTATCCCTATCCCAGTCATCTTTGTAGTAGTACTACAAGATGTCATCTGAACTAATTGGGGAAGAGATGAGAAGGTCAATATCTTTTTTTCTCATAAGAGTTTTCACAAAACTTTATGCCAGGAATATGATGAGGAAATCTTTGACACAGTAGCATAAATAAAAAGAAGTTAACATTGTTCCTTATTTTCTGCCAAGAAGGCTGAGAGCTCTCTACCAAAGCTTCCCTGAGTCAGCACAGCAAGGAAACCCCATCCACCTCCACGTTTTCCACTCTATGTTATGCTTACATTTCATACTAATGATTGCTGCACAGCCTTGGAAAGCTGTGCTTTATTTTTTCAGTATAAAGAGACAGCAGGTGCTCTGGCCAGCATCACTCATAAGCGACCCATCATCACCTCCCTCTGGCCCCTATATCCAAAAATAATATTTTCAAATGTCAGCATATCAGATATAGATATTTTAAAGTTATGTGATGAATGGGGTTTTTTCCAGCTCCATAGATAGTTTTATTTTGAGAAAGAGGCAAATGTGCTAGGAAAGAAAGGGCCTATTACAGTGCTAACACCTTTTCTAATTAAATACTTATATGCATAGCAGTTTTTTGGGGAGACCCTACATTTTCTTGCCTTCTGCTTAGATAGGGATCTTTCTGTCAGATGATGGAGAAAAAGCCATATTTACTTAGTAGTAATGTTAAATGCAGCCACAAGCCAGATTTTCTGAAGAGTATTTTATTATATTTTTTCCAGAACCAAAACAATTGGCTAATTGTTCTTTTAAACCGAATACATATCATGAGACTGCACTTGGAGCACTGCATCTAGTTCTGGCATCCCCAGCACAAAAAAAAAAATCCTCAACCTGTTGGAGCTGATCTAGAGGAGGTCTATGAAAATGTTCAGTGCTGGAGACCTCCTGTGAAAACGGCTAAGAGAGAGTGGGTGGTTTAGCCTGGAGAAGGAAATACTCCACAGGGACCTTATTATGGTTTTTCCATGTTTAAACAGACTTGAAAGAGAGATGGAGGAGATTTTTAACAAAGGTCTGTGGTGACAGAGCAAGGAGCAATGGATTTAAACTGAAAGAGGGTAGATTTAGACCAGACATAAGGAAGAAATTCTTTAGGAAAAGTCTGGTCAGACACTGGACCAGGTTGCCATGAGAGGTTGTGGATGTTGGGAGGCCAAATTGGTCATTACTTGAATGAACCTGATTTGGTGACAGGTGTCCCTGCCCTTGGCAGGATGGTTGGACTAAGCCATCTTTAAAGGTCTCTTCCAACCCAACCCATTCAGTGGTTCTGTGATACCGTGTTTGAAGTCTGTCAATAATTGAGTAGATCCATAATTTACAAAATCTTACCATGATATGTTCTCTTTGGAAAAGGTGTTAAAATGGAGAAAGATGATGTACTAGTAATTACAAGGAACATTACACAACACAGAATAAATTCAGAGAAGCACAAGGTACTCTCATGGAGATTGGTTAACTTTACCAAACCATGGTACGTTTCTAGTCATGCTAAAATTAGTGAGAGATCCTATTTTGCCATAGCTCAAATGAAGTGAAAATTATACACTAGGAAGAGAACTTTCACAGTTCCTAATTATTATAATTTTACTTGCATTCACCATACAACTGCAGTGTGAAACAACACTTTCTTGTCAATGAGCAAGCATCCATAACAGTTGGGAGACAAAAAAATCAAAATCAAGCCAACATAGACATTCAAAGGAGAGATGAAGAGAACATATAACCATTATGAACGTAGGATTTGAAAGTCATAGTTTTGTCCAATCTCAGACTTTTCTGACAGAACACTAAGAGTCAAAATAGTATTTCCAGCATTGGACCACCTGAAGACAAGCAAAATATTTAATGTGCAAGCATTTGTTAGGATTACTAGGTATGTTTGTGGTACCTCATTAAAGGAATGAATCATAGTAGTACTTTGTAGTAGTACTACTTAATAGAAGAAGATTTAAAAATGAGTTTAAATAATTTCATAAGAAGGAACAAAATTACAATTTATAAAAGTGGACAATGTATAAATAGCATTTGTTTCTACCTGCTTTATTTCTGCTTGAATATAGAAAGCATGAGTATGTTATTGCAGATAGAAATGTTTGAAGTTCTACAAATATTTTGGAAACTTACCATACTATTTACACAGAGGAAACCATTTTATATCATAAACTCCAACAGGTTTTGTGGTTCTTGTAAACATTAGTCCTGCTTGAACGAGCTTCATTTGCTTTCAGTGAGTGCTCATTCATGTAAAGCACCGTAGGAAAGTCTCAGAAGTTTTCTAGAAATTCACAACTGAATTTTTAAAATTCAATACACGTGTCAATACTTGAAAGAACCAAGGTATTAAGAGACAAACAATGGATTCTATTTAAATTTTCCAAATATCTGAGCCCAACTTTCTACAAAAGTTTCATGAAAGTGTTTTGTTAAGTCTGGCCAGTAAACAGCTGAATGTGAAGATAAAGTCCCATTATCCAACTGTGCTGTTTATAGGTTTTATAAAGGTTTAATCCAAAGCTCTTCCAATGTAAATCCTTTGGTGAATTCATTGACAAGGACTGACCTCATACATGTTTTAGTCTTAACGCGTTTGTTTGTTAACACTGCAGTTTTTTTGAGAAGAAAAGATTTCAAAGTCCACTGAGTTTGAGTTTCTGCTGGTGAATTCAGATCAGAATGTCATTATTGGAAATTTTGTTTTAAAAAATAATTACTTCTGTATTTGCTGATTTTAGAAGCTGGTTTAAGCCTTAAAACGTATGTCCATTAGGGCCTGCCAATCTCTATTCTATCTATCTGCTTATTATTATGAGATTTAAGTATAGATCTTAAATATTCAGTTTGAATTGAGAAACTATTTTTCTTCCCCCAAATATTTCAATTTTCTGGGTAAATTCAAGCATGTTAACTCTGAATATTTGTGTAAATCTGAAATCTTTGATCCAGTTTTTCTCACAAAAGCCACACACTTCAAATACACCAGCCCAAATCTTCTGAATATCCATGGGAAACAAGAAATACTGCCTTCTACTCCACCAGTGTTCCTTTCCTCTCATTTTTCTCGAAAAACAATAAATATTTACAGTGAAGACGAAGGATTGGAACTTCAAAATCAAGTGCTTCACAGCACATATTTCTTTCTGTGGAAGACCCAGCAACACTCACCGTGCTTTCTGTGCTCGCAGTATCTGTCTCACACACTTCCTTGGGAGAGCAGGGCAACCAATGCACTAAAATGCAAACTGTGAGTCTTCCTTCATTAGGTGTGACTTCCTACCTGTGACTGCTATTTTTAAATCCATTGTCTTTTTAAATCCACCTGTTGTGCCTTTGAGATTAAAAAATGCACTTCCAAGTGTGAGTCTGCACACTATACAGTCCAATACAGCAGCCTTTGGAAATAAGAGTGGAATGAAAAGATGTTTTCTCATTACTAGAGAACAAAATCAAATACTCCATTTCAGGGATAACACCAAAATATGTGATTACATCTAGCAAGTTTTCCAAGTCAAATTCTGAATTCTTGCTTAAGAATGAAAATACATTTAAGTGGGTGCTTGGTCTTGGTCCAAATAACTTGTTATATTTTGTATATTCACTATTTCTTTTTTTTTTTTAATTGCTTCTCCACAGACTTCTATTTAAGAACCTTGAAACATAATCAAAAGTCAATAACCATGAGCAGAGTGGGCAATTATGAGAAAAGGTAAATATGAATGTTTTAGTCAGGTGACTAGCCTGGTATCTGATATTATTTGAAGAGACAATATTTTGGTATTATGAGAAAAAGAAATAAAGACAATTTAGAGAGAAAAAAAGTGTTGCTGTGTAAGATTAAAACAGGAGTAAAAGAACAATGCTTTACAGGAAAAATTTTCCTTGCATTTTTTTAAAAATAAAATGTAGTTTTGCTAGTATCCCCAACTATTTGACATATAATTTAAATTATTCTCATTATTTGCTTTACTGAATTCAAATATGCCTTTTTTAATGGAAATAAACTCACAAGAACTTTTATAAATTTAATTAAATTTTAATTTGAAAGTCACCTTTAACATAATCTTTTCAAGTATTTATAATATACATCAGTCTGCTTATAAAAGAAAAATATTTTCTCCACCTTTGCACTTATAGGGTATACATAGACATAATAAATCCCACATATTTTGAGAAATTGAAAAAGTTCCCATTTTAAAGCAGAACATTATACTATTTCCTAATATAAAACTTCTGGAGCATTCATACTGACTCTATTGAATGTCTCATAAAACAATCTACATTCATCTTTTCACTGAGTTTCAACTATTGAGCATTCAACACTTTGGTAATCGCTTCCAAATGAGTTCCCCAAAACACAACATACTTTCTCAGAGAAAGTCTCCTATTGAGTTAAGATAACTTTATCCATTGAAATGAACAAATTAAGAAAAGTATTTAAGAATCACTGATAAATATTTGCTCGGATAAACATAAAATGTTTTCCTCCCATTCTTCTCTTTGGTCCTGATGTGTAATTAGCTAGGACACTTTACATGCACATGACTTAAGCATGACTTAAGCATTAAAAATCATCTAACAGAATCTAAAATAGATACGTGTTTCTTCTTCTCTATTGTCCCAAAGTGTACCTTCCTTCATCGTGCCTGCCCACTTCTATCAACTTTAACATTTTTTTTAAAAAATGGGAAACTCTGAAGGATTGATGACCTAAAGTATGAAAATAACCTGTTTTTTGAAATAGACATGTTTACTAAAACTTTTTTAGTGAAAAACACAGTGATGTGGAGAATGTACCTTGCCACATCCATGTATCCAAGACGGGCAAAGTGAAATAACTCCTATACTTTTAAAATTGTTTATGCATACAGAGAAGCCCCGTTAACAGCTTCTGCTGCTTAACTTTCATGAACAAATGGTAATTTTGTGTCCAGTAGCCTTATGTCATATGCACTATATAAATGGGAAGTAGGTGTAAATTTAGGCTCTTTCTCAGTAGAGTTGGAAAATGACAGAGAATGTTTTAATCAGCTGCTAATTTATTAATTGTCTTCACACAGAAATGTGAATGAAGCAGTAGATATGACCAGTTGTGGGACTGGCTTCAAAAGTGCACCTGTAAAAGTTGATGCGGAAGCATCCTGGAGACAGAATTCATTGTCTCACCATGGCTCGATTATTTACTTTTTCACAGGATAGTTTTAATTCAGGATCTCAGAGAGCCTCCATCATTAACTTCTCTTCAACAGCATTTCTTTTTGGGTGGCTGGAGAGGAAGGAAGGAGGGAGGGAGAGGGAAAGCTCAAATTTCTTAAGTAATAGTCTGTTTCTTCCTTTAACTTCCTCCAAACAATACTCTTCAGTTGATTTTTTACTGTGTGTGATAAAAACACTTTATAAATTACTGTTCAGTCAACCTTAGGTTGGCTGGACAAAAAAAGCCTGTCACTTGCCTTTCCGTCAAAAATTCAATTATAGTTATAAAGGTCAAACCTAATCTTGCTCAGTCAGTCACATCAAATCTGTCTTAAGTTAAAGCATTTGCAAACAACACATAAAAATTGAGAGTGCAGCCTAGAGATGCCTACTATTGCACTCAAAATTTTTGGTCCAGAAAGTAGAAATCTGTTTGCTGAAATTGTTAAGCTCCAATTTCTGGGTATTAGGATGACATAATATTGTGTCTATTTGATAGTAAAACATCAGAACCTGTGTTAACCTTGAGAGAGGACCCTGTTTATCTAGGCTGAGAACATGACTTCTATTTGAGGCAGATATATTTGAAAAGTACAATAGACTTTAACAGACTTTGGGTATTTTTCCTTTACCCTCCCCACCTCACTCCTGCCATCCTGTCCCAATGCCCCATTAATATACCAGAACTCCTTTCTATTCAGTAAAGATTCAGTTTCAAAAATCAGAAAGTCTGTTAATTGATAATGTCTTGAAAAAAAACACATTTATTGCTAAGTATTATATTATAAGAAGTGAATGGCATTTCTCTTTTCGTGATATGAAGCACTGTGGAAGGAGAACAAAATGAGGAAGCTAAGGCAGTGGTTGAAAATAAGGCAAAACCAACTATGCGATAGCATTTCGACAATTTTGATACAATAATATTTTAAGTGGATGATTATTTACCTAAGTCATTTATTCATTAGCTTCTCCATTTCCTCTATTCCCTTGTTTTCTTGGAGAAAAAAACATTACATCCTTCTTGGCTTTCTTATATTCTCTGGTGCTTTGTTTCCTTGGAAACAATATCCATTAACATTCTCCATTTCCTCCTTTGTTGCCATTTTCTGGATACACTGAGTATCCCAAACACTTCTGCATTATAATGTACCAGAGAACCAACAAAAGGCTAGAAAATAGACAATCAGAACCTTTTTAATGATACAAGGCTTATTTAAAAAGGAAACACAACAGAAAATACTACCATATTTAATGTTTTTGAGTAAGGCACGCAGTCAGGAAAGTCTATATGTGGGCAGGAGTGGACAACCCCCCTGAAAATACTTGTATTTAATAGGTCATTAGATTTCAGATGACATTGCTGTTCCACACTGAGACAGATGAAATAGTTTTTCAGTTACTCTTGGCGAAAAAGCAAAATTGCATCCTATAATAAGCAACATGCACGTAATTGAAACTACATTTGTGTGAACTATTTGAAAATAAGTTCTGCTGGCTAAGAATAAGAATCTTGAAGATTTTTTTAGCAATTAGTAAATGTCTTTTGGGGGAATTTTACACCTTTCCTTTCATCAAGCTGATGTATGGCTTGGAATTTAGTGCTGAAATTGAGATTTTTAACTTTGGCCTGCTTAAGTATGAGCTGGAAACACACTAAAAATCAGAGGCAAGAAAACATCACTTGCAGAAGGTGATTCATTTTAACCTAAAATACATAACTAACATGAATCAAGTTGGACCTTCTGGATGCTTTCATTGTTTTCTAATGACTGCAAAGGGTACCAGGATAAATTTGATCATACAATTTTAGATATTTAAAGGTAAGCGATAAAGTGTAACGTTTAAAGTGCACTTATGCCTAATTTTATTGTCTTTATAAGTTCTACTTACATATAAAACAGCCTTTTCCCTGTTTTTCCAGTAAACTGAATGTGATGGAAATTTTCACTTCACATCTGAGTCTGCGTGTGGCACTGCCAGATACAGGGTGCTGTGTTTTCCAAGGTATTCCAGAAAAAGCACCTGCTGAAAGCCTACAATTGCAGCTGGGAACAGCTAAAGATCACAAGCAGTACTGAGAGGCCTAAACAAAGGCTAGACTTATTAAATTCTCTGCTTAGCTGCTGTCAGAAGCAGAGGTATCTATATTTAGTTAATTTAAAATTTTCTGTTTGTCTAGATTTTTGATTTTGTCTATACATGTGCTATTTCTGTCCTATCAGAATCTAATTTGGATTCTACATTGAGGTGAAGGCACTCAATATAATGGATACATTTGAACACAAACCCTTAGTTGTTATAGGTGCTACATATCTTATATTTCCAGTGTTAATCTTATTTAAGATTGTGGAAAAATTCTGTGGAATCGATGTACTTTTTGTATAAAAAAGCACTCACTCACAAGGTAAGAAAACATGTTCAGTGTTTTCTGGCATGAAAGGGTTCCAGTCCATATCTTCTCTCCTGCCAGCTTATCAGTTCAGCAGTGCTATTTATTATTTTTCTTCTGACTCCAGCTAAGCCACTGCACCAACAATGTAATTTTTCTGGGTCCAGAAGGGAGAATGATTCAATGGTTATTTACAGGTATCATTCTATATTTTATTTACTGATTTCTTTAATGTGGACAGAATAAACATTGCTTCTTTTCCCTCATATAGGGTACCACATGGTAGGAAATGCATTTAACCTTTTCCTTTGGATAATGAGGCTGGTCATATGGTCATCACCAATCTGTATGAAGGACTCTGTAGTGCATGTTTCAGTGTCATTCAAGTTGGTGAGACATCCACTTCCTCTGTCTGTGCATTTCTATGCATCACTGATTCAGTTAGTCTGTTTACAGGGTTTTTTCCCACTCTGTGCACAATTGATACCAATTGTGTTTTCCTAGAAGGCCTCTCTATAGTTTTGGAATGCTTTATTTCAGTCCTTTAGGTACATCTAATCCCCAAGAAGATTAAGTAGCAGCTTCATAGACTGAGGCAGCACTTGTGCTCCTAGTCCTTTGTGAAATAACCAGGGAGAAGCAGAATAGAAGCACCTCACGTTTAGACCATCAGTAGTCCTGCAGAACATCATTGAGAGGAAACGTCTAATGAAAAAGTATGGAGGCCATTTATTTGTGGCACAAATATAAGAACAACTCAAAAAATTGTGAGATAAGTGAGAGAAAATTATAGATGTTAAGAGAAAGACATTATTAAGAAACAATATTCTGTATTTAAGAATCCAAAAGCTTATATAGGCTTCATAATATCACCTTGTTCCCAGATGCCTTGGTTTTTCAGATAGCGATTGTGCTCTGCGCTTGTAAAGTAATAAACACAGCAGAGGCCTCTACTGATAGAAAGAGAAAAATGTAAATTATTTATGGTCCTCTTCTAATAGAAATAACAGAACCTAACAGTGTTTTGACTCTAAATACTTTACTACAAAGTAAAAAAAAAAAAGATCCCACTATTTGGAAGACACAACATCACAGGGGTTAGAAATGTAAAATTAAGATGGAAGCATCCATTTCTCTTTTATGTCAGTACAATATTATAATGTCTAGGACTTTTTCCAATTCCAAATAATTAGGTTTTTGCCATAAACCTAGGCTGATTATTCTAAAGAAAAATTAAGCTGACTATTGGTGGTTATATGTCTGATTTTTGTTGTTGTGTTTGTTCTGCCGCACCTTTCCCTGGGTTTATACCTGTTTATTATGGTAGATATCTTCTGACAGAAAAAGTGAATTTTTGTCTGAAATTTGCTGGTAAGAGTTTTTCTTATTATCCTTAGTGTTTGTACTGGGCATAGTTGGCATAGGTGGCTCTTTTGCTGCCATAATTACAGCTCCAATTTCAATTTTTCTGACTGTATGCACTTTATTTCTTTGCATAATTTTGCAGTTTGCCCATCTGTGTTCAGGATCTGCAGTCATTGCCATATGTAGGACACTTATTTTTGAGATGCCAAGTGCCACAACTCCCACAATTACAACAGAATTCAGAATTGCTCCCTGCCCGAACAAAACCCTTACATACTGTAGGAGGAGATCAGGTCCCTGTTGCACACAAATAGTAGAGGAAGGCAGTGTTGGTTACTCCTTTCTTGGGAAAAGACAAACATATTAGTGGGATTCTCTTCCCTCAAGGACATGGGTGTACTTTGTGGTAGTGTGCGAGGATGGGGAAACCCTCATCCTCGTTTCTCTTTGGGGAAGAATTATGACGTAAGTTATATCTTGTAGGAAGTAGTACAAGAGGAACGACCTGACAGTGAACCAGGTGTTTGTAATAAAGACCTAAGCCAAGCTGTTAGTGTTTGACACTCAAATGTGCTACTCTCCTGTCTGAGCACCCATCTTGACTTACGGTGCCCAAGTCATAGCCTATTTTTATAAATATTAGAAGGACTAGAACAGACAAATAACTATCTGTTAAGGGGCAGGGGACAGTAGTTAATGAGAATGTATAAATCTGTATTTTGGGTAAGAATGTGGTTTAAATCTACAATATAATCTATGTTGCTAAGAAGCTGTTTCAGTAAAGAGAATTAGATATAGAATTATGTCTAGAAGATGTATAAATGTATTAAATTCAGTGGGACTTGAATATGATGTAAATTGTATGGAATAAGGCATGGAGATTGTATTTGATCTGGCTGATATAGAATCAATTTTCCATAGCAGCCCTTGTGGTGTTATGCTTTGTGTCTGTAGCTGGAATTGTGCTGATGAGACACCAGTTCTGGCTACTGCTGAGCACTGCTCCCACACATCAAGGTTGTCTCTCCAAATCCCACACTCCCCAAAGGCCAGTGGGCTGGGAGTGGGTAAGAGGTCGGGAGAGGACAAAGTCAGGACAGCTGATTCAAACTGATCAAAGCCAAATTCCACACCAAATTATGTCATGCCCAGCAATAAAAACTAAAGGAGAGGATCATTCATCATCAAAGGAAGGGGAACACATTATTAAGGCATTTGTCTTGTGGTTTTTCCATTCTAAGAAGCACAATTTTTTGTGCTTATTCTTCAGTTCAAAGCTTTCCTCTTTCTGCTGTCATTATCCCATATGGATCCAATCATTATATACAAGATATTAGATGTTCAAAGACTTCTGTTAGTACACAGAAATTCTCTTCTGCTGAAATCATATACAGGTTCTGAACCTCTTTTGGAAAGATTGATTCGCTCATAAATTCAGGAGTTCATGTGCTACATTTAGGATGATGGGGACAGTGCAGAATGTTTTGCCCCCCCTGAATAAAATTTAAAATAATAACATTTATAGTTTAATGAACAAACAAGCGACAGTTTGACAAATATATAAAAATAACTGAGAACCATTCTCATAGAAGTCAAGAGAAACTTTGTATTGCCTATATTATTATAGAATTGCATCATATACAAAGTATTTAAATGGTGAGGGAATAATAGAAAAAATACAAAACAGTTGATAATATCTGACAGAAGGAAGCCAGGAATGATGAGGTAGTCAAGAAAGATGGGTTTTTTTGCTCTTGAGAAAAAAAGGTAAGCAATGACAGCAACCATCAGCTTCTGACTCATCACAGAGAAGAGAGAACATTTTGTTTCTTACTGTAAAGATAAAAATCATGGCTCTGTCTGGTATGTGATATTGGAATTTTCCAGTATCATGAAGCCAATATCTGCAAACAGGGGCACTGTGACTATCCAGGGAAATACTGAGAACATTTTCTAGATGGAGTTAAGTCACTGGAAGGAGCCACACAGGAATTATGTGGAAGGTGACCTGCTACAATGACTGGAAATAAACTACTACAGAGAAGATTTGAGGTAAATTCTAAACTGTTGCACTGCCTTTGCATAATCTCTCATGAATTTTTGGAGACAAAATCCTGTTAAGAAGCATTGCCAAGTCTGTCTCACACATGGCCTGCTTTGACAGGTTTCTGTTCTTGAAGGTCTGACCTTCCTTAAGGTTTCAATTTCTAAAAGCAGCAGGAACAAAACAAGAACAGAAACTTTCTGGTAGCAAAAGGAACAACTGAGAACTAACACATGCATTCAGTTGCTGTAGGAGATTGCTCGTGTGCCACAACTTCTCTGTGAATGTGAATTTCATAGGTATTACTGTGCAAATCAGTGGAGGAAGGAATTTTTGTGGAGGAAATATTAAAATTTGGTGCTCCAGTTTACATTTTATGATTTCATTCATTTTGCTTGTCTCAAGAATTCTTACTATATACAACAATGGAAATCCTCATTTATCATGCATAATTTTGGCCACATACCCTTGCCCTTGTGAAGTATTTAAAGTCTATTATTATTATTATTATTATTATTTTATAATCTCTAGAATTATTTTATAATCTCTCTTCTAGTCTAATATGTGATGGAAAAAACTTACTTGATTTATAAATGAGTGGTCAACAAATGGGAGTTTTCTATTACTATTTTGGTACACAAAATATTTATTCATTAATTTTTCACATCAGTCCCTTCACCTCTGAAAGTCTGTGTTATTTACTGCATGCTTATAAAAAAAAGAGAAAAATATTAAGGGGATATCCTAAAAGAATTATTTTAACAGCCCTTTCATAGCATATGAAGTAGAAAAACTGTTACTGAGGAAACTCGGTAGATCAAAAGTTGCTGAGAACACAGATTTTAAATTTACTAGAATTAAGCATTAATCACATTCAAAACAAGTTTTAGTGCACGTTTTGATCTCCAACATGGCACAAAATAAAGTTCAGGAAATTATCTAGATTCTCACAGTAAAATTTTCAGATTAATATCTTCAGCCATTATACCCTGCTTTAAGGCTGCCAAAGCAATTCTTTGGCATTTGAGCAATAACTGTTCTTTGTTTAAAAGGCAGAATTATTAAATTACCTTTAGTAATTGAAAAGGAAGAATACATGAGTTATGATAAGTCTAAGCAAAAGTAACATCATAGGATCACATGCAGGAAAATAAACTTACTTGATAAATACCATATGTGTGAGTTCTGTTGTCCTTAACTTTTGTTGAGTTAGCATTAAAAGTACAGGACTATTCTCTATTTATAGCTAGACAGATTCACAACTGTCTACTCTATCTAAGACTGGAAAAATCTTTATCAATATGTTAAATTTTAGAACACAGTACCTTTTGTCCTATTATCCTATAAATATTTTTCTATCATTGTTTGAAATTAAATTCTCGCTTAAATCCTATGCCAGTCAATCAAATAATTCCAGTATTCCTACATTGCAAGTAATTTGCTTAATGTATGATACATTGCTGACAGAGCTGACAGAGGACTTCAGAGTATTAGCAGCATAAAAATGATAATGTGTACATGCTAATCTCTGCTGAAAATTTAATTAAGGCAAAATAAAACACTCCTGTGCTCCATGATGCAGTCTTTATATTGGCATGTATTTGGGAAATCTGATTCAGTGCAAAGCTCCAAATACTCTATATTTTAAAATAGTTTTACCAACTAGTTCAGACGTGCTGAAAACAACAGCTCACACCCAGAACTGAAAAAGTCCTTCGCTGACAGTACTATTGTCTATCACTGAGAGAGATGGCTGTAATTACAGGGCTCTCTGCATTCTACATAGCCATTTATACACTAAAAATAGCTAGAATTTATGTTGCAAAACATTATTGTTCTGATGGCTGTTTGTCACTTTCTCATTTCCTTCCTTTATGAATTTATTATCAATACATGTTAATTTATTTTTGTGCTGATATTTGGCCTTGGCTTAAAGACCTAACTACATTTTGGCTTGTGCCTCTGATGTACATAATAGACAAGGATTACTTTCCTTTTCAGCTTTTATTTTGCAAAAGTAATGAATCCAATTAATTTATTCACCTAAGATAGACTATCAATTCAGAACTTCTTATACTCTAAAATCACACGGGGAAGGTGTGGTCCTTGTGAGACCAGTTAACACAGCATTGTTCATCTGCTCCCACTTGATTCCCACTGAGAAGTTCCCACATACAGCAAAAGAAATTGGTTACTTCTGGTAAGTTTTTTATTTTGGTTCTTGAGAACCTGTGCTTTCAAGACATTTTACCCTCAATATGCAAAATTCCAATCACTCACTGGTGTGAGGCCTTCAGCTTAGTGACATTAGAAAATTATGGCAATATATTATATTCTTTATGCCAAGGCTATCAATAAAAAAAAAAAATCCACTGTATAGTCCACTACATCACTAGTTTGCCACCCAGCTTCTGGTACATCCATTTTCAGTACTTTCCATATGACAATTTTCTCTTTTGTAAGCTCTCACTTTCTTTCTCATCTGTCTTCCTTAGGTAACAGCTTTTCTCTGAAAGCAATAGAATAAATGCTTTTCTGCTATGTAAAAAGATTAATTACAACGTTTGGCTTTTCTTTGCTAAAAAATCAGATATGAGAGAAGATACTAAATTAGTTTGATTTTTTTGGTAAGCTAAAATGGGTTCAAATCTCATTTGTTGTTCACACAACTTTTAAAATTATTCTTTGTTTCAGCAATGTATTCTAAAACTTTATATCTTGCTGAAACCACCTGAAATTATTGGCCTGTAGAAGCTTCAGTTAACTTATACCCGTAAATGCAATTTGAATTCACCAGTGAAAAGGACCCTCCGTATTTGTTATATCTGCTGAAGAAGTTTTGCTACTGGAAAAGGGATTTCCTTTGTCTGTCCTTTCAGAGGTCCAGGGTGGAGAATTCTCTCCCTTCCACATTCTGTGGATTTTTGATCTATATGAAATAGGATATTTCCCAAGTCTCATTCTCCTGAATCATCTTTTCCTCATTGGTCAGCATCCTATATTTATTGTATTTATTAATAAAAAATAAGAGGATGGACTTAAGTTTTTATCCAGAAATTGCTGATTGGTTCTCTTTGAGGTTTCTGGGTTGTTTTTCCTCTTGATATCTCTTTTTTGCAGTCACTTGAAGTGAAAAAGAGAATCTTTTCTAATTGCCAATCCAAAACCTTTTTTCTACCAAAGATATTGGCAAGCCTACAGGTTGCAGTTAGAAATCAGGATGATGAAGGACTATTAGATTTATGGAAAACTGATACATTTTTTTCTCTTTATGTTTTTTTAATATATTTACTTTGACTAAATTGCAAAACTTACACCAGAGAATTCATTTGAAAATATGCCACAGTTTAAACATAAAAAACCTAAATAAATAATGCAACTTTTTTACTCATTTCTCTTATGTCTCATTAGACCTTTCATTAATATTTATATAATCTCTCTGAAGGATATCGGTCTTTTAAATAAGAGCCTTGTTTGACTGATGATTTTCTCATTGAAAAACCAAATTCATTTTATCACTCCTCTCTTTCAAGGTATGCATACTTTTTCAGAGTTTCTGAGGACAGCTATCACCTTTGCTTCTCTTTCAGTAGGTCTCCATAACATATCACTTTCCAAATAGCAACAGTGCCAACCTGGAAGATAAATCTCCTGACACAGATAAAATATAATTAAGCAATAATTTGAATGAATTGTTTCTATGAAAATAAAAAGGAATTAAAATAAGCCTATGTAGCTCAAGTTTTTGACATGGGACTAGGTGGCAAAATCTGCAATTAATAATAATAGTGTGTTGTTCTGTCATAATACTTTCAATTTAAGAGTTTTTGAACTAAGTATAATGATTAATTAAAGTTCATATAGCTTCTGTGAGGTTACATCATATCAGGCCTGAGACCTAAGTAATTTACTTGCACAGTTGCAAGAAATATTGCCAAGTTTGACAATATCTTTTCTGCAAGGAGGTCTGTAGGCTTTTGAAATAGAGGAAATCCAGCACATAAGTTATGTGGGAGACTGAAAAAATAGGAAAAAATATCCTCCAGATATTTTAAATTTAATTAGATGAGGACATAACAGGGTTTATCATGAGAATTTTTCTCTGTGCTTCCATCTCAAATTTGTGGCTGAGAGCGCAGAATCAATTTCTTAAAATAAAGAGTAAACTACCACATCTGATAGGTGCTCACTCTTCATGCCAGAAGGGTTTCAGATACTTCGTGATGCTAAACCATTGCTGTTGAACACATATTTGTCTCTTGAGTTTGATCATTCCAGAACTACTTGGCCAACAACTTTGATAAGAAATTTTTAATGTCAACTACAAATCCGTGGTCTGGATTTAAACCAATGCGTTTTCATCTGTTCATGGATAATCTAGGCAGAAATGTAATCAATACAAAAGGACTTAGGGAAATCCATCTAAGGTCATTCAAGTCAATATATACAATTTACTAGACATATAATTTATAGTTAAACTTTAAAGGCTTATAATGACTTTTTAGCAACATTTTATCTCCAGTTGCCTAGTAGAAAATGCACTTCTTTCTAATACTGTTGTTTAAAATTGCAATGAATTTATTAACATAATTTCATGTTTATTAATGAAGGACTTTTTGTAAATGAGGTTTGGTATTGTTTCTATTGCTTTTGAGTTATATATAGCATATTTTATTTCAACTTTAAACTCTCATATCCCAGAAGGCAAGTTGACACACATATTCCAAAACCGTCTTAATCTTTTCAGGGGGGAAAAAAAGTATGAAAAATAGGGATACAATCAGTATTACATGGGGATGGAGTTCTTGGCTGGCCTTAGAGCAAGGAAATCACATCTTAGAGTAATATTTTTCTTGCATTCATTTTTTTTATACACCAAAAAAGTTAACCAGATTATATTTGAAAATAATTAAATTCTGAAGTAAAAGGACAATAAAAAGACGTACTATATTTCCTTCTTTTTCCATGAACAGAAAAAAAGAGGAAGATTTAAAAAAATTGTTAAAATCTATCATTTAAAACAAAAAAAAACTTCTATGAAGAATCTAAGATAACTTGCTGTTTACAAATATGGTTTTCAACAGCTTACCTCCCAGCGTTCCTTCAGACTTTCCCATATGCTCAAATTTCATATCCTGCTTTCCCCTATCCTTTAAGAATCATACTAGTTCAGCATGCTTTCCTTCTTGTTGTTTTTCTACAAGCTCCCTAGGGACTTATGTATTTAAATCAGAAATTCATAGGAAAATCCATTTGGAACATCTAGCCTGGCTATGTGTTTGTTGGAAGCAAGTACATCAAGTTCTGAACCTATAAGAAAATGTTGTATGGCTTCTAGAAAAATATCTTATCTCATCCTCGAGTCTTTCAGTAAAGTGAATTACTGTATCAATTAATCTATTCACTACTGTGTCTATTAATCTAATTACCTCTATTATTGAGGTCTTACTTCAAGGGCTTCCTGAGACAGCATTTCTCAGATAATAATCATAAGAAATAATGACCAGTGGTGCCACTTTCTGCAAAGTGGTTAAAAAGACTAGCTTACACCTTTCAAGTGTTTTTGACCCAATGTGAACCTCAGAGAAAAAATAACATCAATGTGGTGAAAGTTCTTTACCACCCAGTAATCATTTTTATTGATTTTTCTTTTGTCTTCCAAAGGTTTTAAAGAAATTGCCTCAGGAAAATAAAGGTGTTATCTGTATTACACCATTTTCATAGTGTTTATATCCTTTTTTCCACCCCAAATTCATATTAAGTGTAAAAGATTTTCCCTAACTTCATTGTCCTAACTAAGTTTCAGGTGTTTCTTTACCGGAAGACTGAAGCTGCTTCTGAGATGCACAATTTCGATAAACGGAACCAGTAAACATCAAGTGCTGTCATGTTACATCAAGTTTTCACAGCAGATATTTACCTCTTAAAACCACTTTTCAGCCTATTTCCACTAATTACTGCATCATGAAGTTTATAAATTCAGTTGTCCTCGTTACTATTTTTTCTTTCTCTGATGCAAATTTTTTCTGTGGTTCACAAGTAAGGAATACTTCTACAAGACAAGCATGTTGAGCTGGTGTATGGCTCGGGGCAACCCATCTGCATTTTTTTCATACTATAAATCCATATTTACATCAATTGAAGAAAGGTCAGCAGAGCTGCTTATGAAGTTTGACATGCTGCAGTTGGTATTCATTCAAGACACAGCTAGAATTGTTATCTGTCTTCTGCATAACTCACTTCATCAACTTGGCTGGCAGCTAATATTTTCAATGATAAAGAATTTTAAGAGCAAGCTTTTTTTACCAGGAAAGGTTTTTTTTCTCTTTTAAATTATTCTTTTTTCTTCTGTTTATGTATTGCATTGTTTACTATTTTTTTCCGTGTTCCTATCATGCACCTAGTCTTCTTACTTTCCTCAGAGAACAGCTTATTTTTTAATAATCCTGACATCTGCAGCAGGGAATTCTTATCACAGTGATCATCTGCCAAAAATGAAGCATATCCTGTAAGAATTAGCCCAGCAGTGTGCCTTCAGAAGTGATGTGTAGTAAATGTCTCTAATGGTGCAATAGTTCCTGGCTTACTCCTGGTAGAATTTCCTATACATTATTTCTACAGGAGATAAAAACCAGGGAATAAGGGTTTCTTCAGTAGATTTTTCCTTGAACGACATTAAGTGTTTTATTTTCTCATAAATAGATACATCACAAGGGAAGGCATTTTATGAATAAAAAGAAGGCAATTGGGACACTGGATTTACCCAAAAGCACTAATTTCTAACAATATCTCATAACTGTCCTGCTTTCTTGACCATAGCTAAAGATGACTTAGAACTCTGCCTACTGCTATGAAGAGATGTGAATTTGTGAATAACTTTGAACTAAACTAATTTTTTCTCAATAGAAGCATTGCTGACTTGAGCTTATAAAAATATTTTTCTCCATAATGTCAGAAACGTGGGTTTTCAACCTGCAGGAGGCCAAATAATAGAAAAGGGCTGCATGTCTTCATGCGTTCTGGTACCTATGGGTGCAAGTAGAAATTGAGGGATTTTAATCTGCTGAAAATGGGTTCTGTTGTTGTATCAGGATATTCAAATGATATCAATTGTTTTGAAAAAATGGTCTAATAAACTAAACGTGTAACTTCTAATTATATAGGGTTTATTTCACAAAACATTAATTTCTTCAACAATAAAAAATAATACGTCTAAATAAAAATAAATGTAAAATAATAAAAAATAATAAAAACCTGCTTTACACTAAAATGGAGAAATACCATGTGTCCTATGCTTTAAAAATAATTTTTAAAAAATTGTTATTGAGATGAGCTCATTTTTTTTATTTCCACCCCTTCTGAAAGTATATGGAACTGCTTTCTTCCTGAAGTACGAAAAAAATGAATTTTTTGGTTTTGCTAAAAACTGAAAAAAAATATATAATTGATATGTTTTGTGATATGGAGGTATGTTTTGTTTGAACATTTGGTCTTATTTTTTGCATTATTTATTTTCTGGCAAAATCTTGTAAACTGTGGGTTTTTATTAAATATAGGGACAGGACAAGGAAACAAATTTCCTTTAATGCAGTTTCACATATTGCCACTAGTCTATGGACTCAACACAGTTTGACTCAAATGCCTTCTCACATTTTGTAAATATCCTAGATTAAAACTTAATTTGATCCATATTAAAACTTAAGATTCATAAAAAAGAATGATCTTTCCAATGGCCACTTGAATTTTGAATTATACTTCAAACTAAAATTTTAAGGCAGTGAAGAGAAAAAAGTATATACTTATAGGGCCCAACTTAGTATCTAATTGCACAGGACAGAATTTAAAAAATATATTTTGCCATTTTCATAGTATAAGATTATTCTAAGTCAGGGACAATACCACATTTTAAAGGATTCATTTTTCAGTATAAAAAATACAATAAGCATTTTTGTATGATATCTTGCTGTGTACCTAGAAAGTATTTTTGTGGGTTAAAATATACTGAACCATGCTTTGAATTACTCTGTATTTCTTTAAAAATACTTACAATAGCTCCACTAGGATTTCACTTTCAGTTTTACAGCTGCTCTGGACCTTAACACTGAGATCTATTATAAGAGAACTGAATATCTAAAAAGGAAATTTTATGCCTGCATAGCAGTGTCACGGGCTAGATTTCACAACAGAACTCGACACAGTAATGACTTTTCTGAAAAAGGAAAACTCAAAAAAAATCCCAATACAGTTTAAGGCTTCCAGCCTTTCTAACAATACCTGCTTCTGTTGATAGACTTTTTGATCATCAGATGACAAAAGCAAATAAATGAGAGGCCTTTCTTATGCAATTTCTCTACTTGAGAGTAAATGGATTTCAGATGGAACCCAAGTCTTTTTGTATAATTAGTGCTCCACAGCCTGTCTCCTTCTAGCACCCACTCAATGTTAAAGTATTTTCACATTAAGTTGAAGAATATGCCTGAAAGCCAGATGATAGCTCCTGCTAAACAAACTTGAGAAGGCACTACTAATCACAAAGAAAGAAAAAACAGGAATGATATCCCATTAGGGTTTAATGAATACTAGAAGTCAAACAGAAGTAAATAAATTCAGTAATTTTTATCCATGAGACAGCATAAGGATTAAACTGTGTGCCTTCTAATTACTGGATGGAGCTCCTGTCCCACAGAATGGCTATTTAAATAGCCATTTCAGTCAATAAGGAACATCTGCACGACCAGATACAGCAGACTTATCAAGTAATTATTATTTTCTAGTTCCAGGTTCTTCCACTTGGTAAAAAGCATCATACAAAAATTTAGTATGACAGAAGAATACAAATACATTAATAATTTTTCATATTGGAAGCAGAACTCTATTTCAATAAATATATTCAACAATATTTTTTGGCATCTGAACTAGTTCACCTGAAAATATTTCACTTCACTTTTCCCTGAAACACTTCTGCTTTCTTACTTTCAATGTCTCCAAAAATCTTTTGCTCCCAAAAATTTTTTCATCTGTTGAGTTGTAGATAGAAATTTTATAGATATAAACAGACATTTATTCACCAATGAATTTTAAAATTAGAAATATGGTACTACTTCAGTACACTTTGGAAGCGAAAGAGAATAAGTGAAGCCTGATTAGCATAACAATAAAGTAATGTCAGAAGCCTTGAATCTACTGAAGAGGCCGCTGGTAGGATGTTCACATGGCATGTCCCTTGAGAAGGGGAATCATCCCTCTTCCACACAGCAACACAAAGTGAATTGGTCTAAAGATGAGAAATGCACAGGCAAGTGCCACCAGATGTTTATCTCAGATGAGAGGGCAAACTATCCCAATGAGTTGAGTGTATAGAGACATTAGGGAGTGTCCAAAGCAGGGCCACAAGGATGGTGAAGGGCCTTGAGGGGAAGCTGTGTGGGGAGTGGCTGAGGTCACTTGGTCTGTTCAGCCTGGAGAAGAGGAGACTGAGGGGAGACCTCACTGCAGTCTGCAACTCCCTCAAGAGGGGAAGAGGAGGGACAGACACTGATCTCTTGTGACAAATGACAAAGGACTTGAGGAAACACATGGACCTGAGTCATGGGAGGTTTATGTTGGGTATAATGAAAAAGGTTTTTCACCCAGAGGGTGATTAGACCCTGGAACAGCTCCCCAGGGAAGTGGTCATGGCACCAAGCCTCACAGAGTTTGAGAAGCATTTAGACAGTGGTCTCAGGCACATGGGGCTGTCCTGTGCTGGGCCAGGAATTGAACTTGGTGGTGCTGATGGATGTCTTCCAAATCAGCATATTCTATCATTCTACGATTTATCATGTTTAAAGGTGAAATATCAGAATCAGTCATCTTCATTACTCACTGAGAGGATGTCATCAAAAAGGATCCCTCTCAAGGATATCTACAGAAAAGTCAGTGGGCAAACATCTGGCATATCCATGCAACAGAAGATAATTTTTTTATACCATGCAAGTCCAACCCCCCATCCTAGCTAGGATCAGTACCCAGCAATGAAAGTGTGCATTGGTTCATTAACACTTTACCAACTACTGTTAATCTGACAGGCCTTTCAAGCTGTGAATAACAGTCATGACTCCTTGATGTGGCATCAGGAAATCAGCACCCCGAAGGGACAAATAATATTAGTTTCTGTTTTCTAGTGATCTGCTGAAGGAGCAGATCCTGAATTCCTGAGAGCCTTTCTCACAGCATCAAAAGCAGAAAGCTGAAGAATCTGTTTTCAGTTGCCTGACCTTTGGAGGAAAGTGGTCAGAACAAGTCTGTGTTTAAATTTCCCAGACAGGGAGGAGTGACAAGATTGGTAAGGGTGTTAGAAGTCTCAGTTCTGCAAATGTGAGGAAGCTGTCTGGTTTGCATTATGGTGACCGCTACATAGAACTCCAATTTTTGTTGACTTTTTCTCCCTGGAAAAATTGTTGCTTTCTGCTAAGAAATTTTGGAGAAAGAAATGAAAGCTGAGTGGGAGGAGATACATGTGTGTGAGAAGGACTGACACCATGAGCATTTTCACAGTGGAGGCCTAATAAAAGGGAGATTTGGTGCACAGCTGATCTGAAATTGTGCCAGATTCTGATGTCAGACTTTGAATGTTACATTTTATATTCAAAAATTAGTGACTTGTTTCTTAATCTGTGATGAGAACATAGTTTGGTCCTACCCATGGTTGCTGCTGATACACCCTCTAGGCATTTGGGACATTCGTATTGAAGAGATACTTGCTTGAGACTGTCACAAGAAAGCCCTAATATGAGTTGAGCATTCAGGGTTGACCTCAAAAACATTGTCTAGAGCCTTTTTCTTCCTCTTTTCATGAACTGTGTAGGATGAAGCAAGGTCAAGGAGGTTGTCAAAAGGTTGCAGTACAGTGAACCTCTTACAATGCTGGCCATTATGTTACCTGATGTGAACAAGTGGAAAAGCATAAAAATAACAAAGGCTGGTCTTGAAAGAATTGGTATTAGGATAGATTAAGAGCTTCTCTATATAGTGTAAATTTGTGTCTTATTGGAAAAAAAAAGGTAGCTTAGATATGCTTTACAGCAGATCTCTTTCTCAGGCCTCAATTCCACAATGTTTGCTAGAACAATTTTTTTTAATTTCTCCTTCTGATCAGGCGATTTTTGTCTTGACCAAGGCTACTTAGAGCCTGCTCTTGTTCTGCTTCACATTTTCTTTGATGGCCCTGATTTCATCCTTGTTCTGTTAGTTGCTCACATCCCGGTAAGCTGATGCCCGCTGCAGTTGCCAAGTAAAAAACATCAGCATCACAGTAAAATATTCACTCATTCCAAAATAATGTATTTGCTTCTGAAATTAATTTTTCTCTTTTCCTTTTATATCTGTCTTTCTTTGATGTTGGTGGCCAAAACCTTTCTTGAGCCTGTAATTAATGTGACTCATTTATAGTACTCTTCCTCTTCTCGTCTCCTTAGAAGCCACATTTGGACAGACTTTAAGTAAATCTCATTTTCTAAGGATACCCTTTAGCTTTTAATATTTTCTTTGAAATGCTGTAAAAGACAAGTTCAGTCAAATAGCCTGATGGGCTGGAACAATATTTAATATATGTGTTTTCTTGTAATGAGAATCATTAAACTTTTGGGTGAAGTACTAAAGTTGTCGCTAAACTAATGCATCATTTCTCTGTGGGAAATCTCCTGGAGATTTCTTTCAAGCTCAATATTTTCAGACTCTCAAGTAACACTGTATTAGGCATCTGAGCAGTAGAGGTCTGTTAATTGAAGGTCTCATGCCTCGGAACACGCAACAATTCATGAACAGCTCAACTTTTCAGCAGTAAAGATTTACTACCCATTATTTACACTTGTTAATAGAAAGCTGATTCAGATCAGAAGGTTCAAGGACACTTTGAAAATCCTCTGAAAATGTGATAATGTGAAAAAAATTTGGGTGAGTTTTTAGATAGCACAAACTTATTGAATGTGAAATTTAAGCATTGACATAATAATGTAAAACTTGGTAAATTAAACTGAACACTTGCACAGAAATGAGCAGCTCATCTGTTTTCACATAATGAAATTCTATGCAGTGATTTATCTGCAAATATCTGCACAAAAATGTAGCTCCAGTTATAAGTCCTACTTTTGGTTTTAGCTAAAATGCCGTATTAGGTGGAGAACAGAAGGAAGTATTTGCTTTGGATCATGTGTGCAGCTGCCCTGGTAGCAAGCAGCAAAAAGCAGCCTCTGTATATGGTTTATAACAACTTCCTTTGGGCTGAAGCATCAGCCTGACCTCTCAAGGGCCAGGTTCTGGCATGTTTGTTATGACTGAATACTGTGTATCCTGTCCCCAGCAGTGAGCTCAGAGCATGCTGATGACTAGGATGGAGAAGTAGCCGTGTGTTTTTGGAGCAGGAACTAAGGCAGAGTGACTAAATCCTATATCCTCGTTGATATTCTCAGGGGCAGTGATCACTAACAGTTGTCACTAAATTCACTGGAGTTTACAGTTGCATAACAGCTACTGGAAATCAGGCCACGTAAACTTAACTGCCAAAAAAGGCCTTTAGAAACCTGATGTTAGGTACTCATAATTAAAAAATCTGACAGTGAAAACTATTTTGATCCAGTATACATTCTCTAAATCTGAATGTTTTCTTACACATAGGTTACCTTTTCTTGTTGCTTAATGTACATTGAAAGGAAAAAATTAGCTGGTTTATTTCCAGATATTAAATAATGCCTTTTCTACTTGGACTCTCATAAAAAAATATTGTGTTTTTCATGGCTTTGGAGATAAGCCTTGTGTATCTTAAATGCAGAAACTGAATAATCAATTGTTTAAATGAGCCTGCTGCTCACATGTGTTATTTGTTTTAGCTTTTTTTTCCAGGGGAAGAAAAGTGAATAGTTTCATTTTTCACTTGCAAGGAACAAGAGGGCTTTCTGTGCACTAAGCTGTGCAGCCTTCTTACATTATTTTGTAATAAAAACTTAACACAATGGCAGGAAGAAAAAAAGTGAAAATTAATTTTAAAGTCAACTTCACAATTTCTACACAAGTATGTAAACGTTCTGAAAGGGCCAGATGTAAGAGTAAATATTCTACTTTAGGACACATATTTTTATACCGTTGGTTAGTGTGTATATGGCAGGAAAGAAGGAGGAAGAGACTGGTTCTCAGAAAGGAAAGAGCATTTTGATACTGCTTCTTGAAGTTTTGAATCCATAACTGTTTCCTACAAAAAGGTTGTATTATCAACTACTTGTTGGCTCAACATAGCGATGACAAAATTCCAGCTGCAGGAGCTATCCTGGTTTTCCTGTGGCATATTTATGTCAATAGAGGTGATGGAAAGCTCTCTCCAAAATTGATGTCACTGATGGCAGTGCTGGCTCTGGTCATTGTTAAACCTACATCTGTATGGTCCAAGCCTTGCAGAGTTGATGAACTTAAACTGAAACTGAAGGCACGACTAACAGGCCTCCTCAGCAAGTGCAGCTCCAGCCACGCCCAGCGTTAGCTGTACTCCATAGTAGGAGAGGTAATAGCCAGTTTATCATCTTCTACACTGATTTCTAAATCAACAAAATATATTAAGACCATTCAGTTACATATTCTTTCTCACTTGCCTGTACTAATGGAAAAATATCGTGCCTAGCGAGCAATACATTTTCAACATTGTTGATTTGATTTTTTGCTGTCCTCTAACTTTATAGTGGGGGTTGGCATCCTCATGTTTTTCTGCACTTGAAGCCAAGATCAAATAAAGTTTTAGGTTTCTTTCCTAAAGGTCTGGCTGTTTCTGAGATGTCAGGGAATCCTGATTGCTGTGAAATGAGGGCGAGGCGAGGCAGTTATCTGAACAGCAGGTCAAATCTGATTGTTGAAATTCAAAGCTCTGACAGGCAGCTCCAGGTATAAATCACAGAAGAAACATGAGCCAGTAACCCAAAAAGTCTATAAAACAACCAGCAAGTTTCAGAAAAAATAGTTTGTAGAGAGCTTTTGTCTGAATGACCTCTGATTCCCAGCTCTGTTGGGAATAGGCTAGGTGGGATCTGGGTGAGGAGTTGAAAGAGCTCTCACCTGACTTTAAGGTGAGAATGCTTAAACAGGTACATAGAGATATAGGATCTGCCTTAGGGGAATGCATCTGTTGAAATCATTACATTTAAACTGTTTAAAACCTCCCTAAATATATAGAGGCCACTTGTGTGACAAAGTAGATAAGTAAAACTTTTTTTTCTACCACACAGTTTTGTATGCTCAAGTTTCCCAGTTGTAAGGAGGAAAGATGATGGCTTCTGTTTGTTTATTTTGCATTCAGTAGATATTTGGGGAAGGACTTTTTTCCTGGTTTTGCTGACACACAATCTTTGCGAAAGCTGTGTTCTACAAAGTATGAATTGACTAAGAAAAATTTCCCAAACCCTCATGCAGAAAAACAAATTATTCATTTTATTAGTAATTGTACTGACTCTTTTCTGATGTTCAACTTAAAATCTAGTTTCCTGTTGATTTCTTTTTGCACTTACTTCTATTACTTTTCTTTGTCAGCTACTTTCAAGTATGGTATATGTTATCTAATATTATAACCAGTGAAATGTAGCAACAAAATTGCATTTTCTGTTCTTTCTTCTCACTTTCTTTCAGAGAAAAGCTGACTTAACAGATAAGTGCCATTTTTACCTTTTTGGTTTTGCCTTAAACTGCAGAACTGGTGAGCTATGCAAATCCAGCCTACTGTCCTATTCCCTTGGGTGCCAGGTTACAGGAGGCACTATTTCCCCTTCCCTCCTGTTTTGGTGGTCGAGTTTGTTCCAGTGAAACTCAAGAAACATTGAAGAAAAAATTTGTACCCTGACCATATCCTGATGTGTAAAAATACGTCCTAAGACAAACAAGTTGAGAAGTTCAGCTGAATCACCCCCAATTTAGACATTCATAATGCAGACAGTAAATATGTTTAATCCATGGCCTTATGAAACACATGGTATCCTGAATGGACATTTATTCATAAATAACCTTGAATGGTTATTTATGAATATCTGTGAGTAATGTAACCTCCTAAACACGGCAGTACTCTCTGGCAATGTCCTGGGCTATTTGGTATTGCAGAGCTGCTCTCAATTGGTGGAGAATTGCTTAGGTAACTCCTCCAGGGAACAAAATTAAGATACTGCAACCCCACAACTTTAATTAAAGCCAATGCTAAAAACCAGGAAACCAGAATTGGTTTCCCATCAGTCTACCACCTCTCCTTTACTACCTCTGCTTTACTTCTCTCTATATAAAGATTACAATGTTAGAAAATAAAACATAAAATTAAATGAAAAAATAAAAAGGAAAGAAAAAAGAAGTCAAAAGACTGACTATTCCTGTCTTACTGTTTGCAAGTAACTAAAAGTATTTTTTGTGAGGGCAAGTGAGATTAAGCCATGAAAGCTGTTAGTTAAATGCAGGGTCTGCACAGAAAAATGCTAGTCACTAACTTTGTATGTTTTTATATCTCTTGTAATCGTGACATTTGTAAGTGGTACTGACAGAAACCGCATACTAAGTTCATGATCTTGAAACATAATTCCCTTTTACTGTAAACAGTTCCATGTGCTGACTCTGAAGGGAAAAAGAGGTGAACAAAAAATATATCTCTCAATCTGCCCCAAAGCATGTATATAAAAAGCCTAAAAATAGTGTATGACAAACCATGAAGAAATCATGCATGTTAATATCTAGATGAATTGCATTATATAGAACAGACATTCCTTTCTAAAAAGAAAGAATGTCTGGGAGACTTAGACATCTAAACAAGTATTTTCATTTTTTCTTGATTTGCTGTTGTTTTATTTGTAAAGTTGTGGGATCTCCTTTACCTGCTGTACCTGGTATTAAGAACTAGGCTGGTCAGATTAGTCTATCAGATGTCAAGGAGGTTTATACATGGAAGTATTACTGTCTTTTTACCTTGAAACTATACCCTTTGACATTAAAAAACTTCTGTGAGAAATTAAAGTTTAGACTTCTTCAGCAGTCTTAATGGCTTTTTCATTCATTTTCTTTAAAGCACAGTTTATCTGTGTGACATTTTTGTCTCATATTTTAGTCATACATTGCAAAGAGAATTATATTTTTTTTCTAACTGTCTCACCTCTGCTTAGGCTGCTTTCATTTTTATCATCTTAAGCTTATTGATATCAGGAAAGCCTTGCTATATCTAATGAGGAGGCTGACGATTCCTACTATTTATTTTCTTTATTAAACAGCATATTAGAGACAGATGATGAAAAATGCTGCAATATTTCCTGATCAGCAGAAAAAAGATGAACAGTACTTTTGTTCTTCCTGGTGGAAATACTGATATTTAGAGAGCTCTCTGTGCAATAAATGTAGAAGATAGGAAAATCTCTTAGTAGAACATTAAAGCATTTTAAATTGAAAAAGAATCTTCCTTTTAATTGATTGTTCTGTGTCTGGTCACATCAGAGAAGCTGATTCGTCCCCCTCTGTCTCTTTTACTCCCCTCCACCCCCCTTTCTTCTAATAAAAGAATAACCAAATTAATAGAAAGGACTTTGGCAAAATATGGAACGGCAAAAGTCCTTCTGGGTATCTTCTGACAAACCAGGAAAGAAAAATCCTGCAGGAGTCCTGGGTTTCAAAAATGGATCAAAACTGTTGTCTTGATGTAAGCTGTGGTTTAGTCCAGTCCTGAGTATATGGTTGCTACTGAGAAGACAGCATCATACTGGGTGACAGTAAGGCAGTGATATCTGAGCTGCCACAGTGTTTCCCTATAAATAGCATAATTGGCTACTCATTCTCAGATGACTCCAAGTGGTATTTAAAAATCTAAGTTGACTTTAGGTGATGACTTGTGGTTTCCAGATATTTCTGATGTGGCCTATCCTTTTATCTCTTTCTGTCTCTTCGGCAGAATTCTTCCTGTTATACATTTTTTTCCTATTTTTTACACACTCATTTGCTGGTGAAATCTCTCATTACTATTTCATTTTTGTTGGTATTTTGGTTAGGTTGTTACAACATGCATACTCAATTCACTGTTTACATAAAAGGGTCTTTTTTAAATACAAGAAAAATTGTTCATTGCATAATTTACATATTTTTAACAGTGCACAAGAAAAAATAGACATTAATATTACTGCTGATGAAATTGTATGTAAACTGCTAGTGAAAAACATTGCTTTGACAGCACTCAGTGTTTAGCTAAAAGCCCCAAATTGTTTTGCTAATGGTCTTGCTATCCACAAGGGATCTCTTATGCCCGACAATAATTGTTCCCTCTGTTTCTCTTTTTAATGATGGCCTCTTATATGAATATGCCCCCTAATAAGAAAAGCTTTTACACAGATGAGATTGGATACTGATTACAACTGGAGAGGCTGCTGAAAGTTCCACAGAAGTTCTTATTTATGCTTGGAGTACTGTAACTGGGCATAGACCTGCTGTGTCTGTGGGGCTCTGGGCTCCGGGGATCCCGCCTCTGCTGCATCAGCAGTTTTCAGATTAAAAAAACCTGTCAGTGGAGGTAGAAATAAACTCAGCAGGGATAAAGCACCTGCAAATTTATCCAGCTTCTTGAGTGTATTTCGCCACCAGTACTGATTTCCATACTGTGTCTCACAATGCCAAATTTTGTAGCTTCAAACCCAACTCATACATTCCAAAAATGTCTTCAGGTGAATTTTCTTTTTATAAAATGGCTGAGAATTGTTTTTGAGTCCTCTTGTTTTTCCTTGTGTACAATTGTCCTTGCTTCAGGAAGGATGATGTTTGCTATGGGGCACTTTACTATGGGGTAGATTCCCCTAAAGTACTTGGAATGTTGATGATCATCTGAAGGGAAGATATATGAACTCCAGAAAATTTTTTATATTATTGAAAAAAATAACACAGTGTTGATGTTTGCTACGAAGAAAGATGGAGTCTTTATGCAATAATGCCTAATCTCTTCATTCAATTAAAATTCAGAAGTCTACATATTTAATAATGTAAACTATGTTCATTTCAAAATGCTGTTTTCAGAGCTCAAAAAGCTTATTCTGACTGCAGGGACATGGTTTCCTTTTTAAAAAGTTTCTTTACCTTAAAGAAACATTGATTTTGGAATCAAGATAAAAAAGTACTTAAATATCAATGAAGTTTCTAAAGGAAAATTGCAAAATCTATCTTTCAAACCTTGGTAGTCAACTGAAAACCTACTTGTAGCCAAATCCATTACTATTACACTTGCTCACAGAGATTATCTAAATAGTTGAAAGAAGAGACAGTTCTGTGAGAAAAAAAAAAGGTTCTTTAAGAATAAATAGGCAGTGACTTTCTGGGAATCAGATGGTTCTGAAGGATTGTGAAGAAGAAGGAACGGAGAGGAAATTTCAAGATTTTTCCTATTCTCTGAATAATAGAAAGGAGTAATAAGATGATTCTAGAAATGAACTACTGAATAAAAAGCAAGGCTAGTATTTTTTGACCACTTTCAACAAGAAGAAGAAGCCTTGAAATCTGTAAGGTCTCCCTAGTCTTATCAGGATGGTATTAACGTATCTGCAGGGCGAGAGTGTAGAAAGGAGGTAAAATATAAAAATTCCCAAGCATCAAGATATGAAGAAGAAAATTAATTGAAGCACTGTACAAAGTTAAATAAAGAAACCCTGGACTGTCTATACTGGCATAAAGAATCTTGGCAACAACAAATAAATAATATTACATTATTAGTCAACTCTTGAGTAATTTTTGTTAACATGATATCATTGACATTTTCTTGAAAGATTAGAGACATGAAATCACTTGTTCCAAAGTATCTAAGGAGGATGGCAGCACAATGTGTTAAAAAAGGTACCTTCTGGCTATATCTATACTAATAAATTAAACAACATTAGGAAATCTTATTGCATGTTGGACTTCATTGTCCATACTGCTAAAAACTAAGAAAAATACATGGCATGGTTTTGGCCCTCATCAGCCAGTACTTTTCCAAACAATTCCCCAGCACATTATGGGTGTTAACATTGAATAGGGACCACCCCAAATAAGCAGTTTTTATTTGGTTGTCCTGTTTGGAGGTTAAAACAAATTAATAACAAGAATATGGGAACTTAGGAATAGGGTAGGGGACAGGAAACAAATAGACTTCATTTGTTTATTTTTTTCAAACTGAGTAATACGTGATAAAGCTCTCATTCTCTTACTGATAAAATGAAAAAAATATAAATTGCTTTCATATCATAAGAATATATCTGAGAATAACTTTTATTAACACATATTGATACACAAGAGAAAATTATCAAAGAACTTGTGCTAATTTAGGAATGCCTTTTTTTTGTAAAATGAGATCATTTTTATAACTTATGGGAAATCCATTGACACAAGCTTCTCCCAAGCTATCAGGGAGGATATCTTTAAAAAACTAAATAGTTACATAATAAATCAGCTGGGAAAGACTAAATTGAAAAAAAATGTGAATGATAGCTGAGCAAATTTAAAAAATATTTCACTAAGTGTGTCAAAACAATAATCACACAATCAAGAATTTATACAATAATGATGAATTTAAAAAAACCTTAAATTCATCAGGTTTTTTAATTTCTGAAGGTCAATGATGAAAACAAAAGAAGCTGATATGAGTGGCTAAAGCAAGACTGAATACAAACCATAGAAAATTGAGGAGGGAAGCAAATGTACAGAAGATGTGTCCATCTAAGTTTAATGACAACTTGAAAGGATTTTTTAACTCTTCCTGTCCAGATCAGCAGGACTGGGCATGGTCAAGATCCTAATGTTGTTCAATACCGTCTTACATCATTACCAGGGGCCAAGGGAAAGGGACTCTTTCCCTCCTGTGAAGAAAGGATGTTCATTTTCCTGTCAGAGGAAAACGTGGTGGGCAAAAGGTCTGTCCACCACTGTTTTTCATTGTTGAGCATTTTGCATGTATGTCACAAGCTCTTTGTACACTTTTGTAAGTAATACTGCTGCTGTTACTGCTTGCTTTATCATTGTATTTCTGTTTCCAGCAAATTGTTCTTATCTCAACCCATGATCACTCCCTTTTTGTTCCCCACCAGAGGGGGAGGAAGGTGAGTGTTTTGTGGTTTTCATTCTAGTGGAAGTACTAAACTGGGGAATATCATTCCTAAACCATGACAGGCACAAGGAAGAAAGAGGCTACTAACAAGTGCTAGTACATTTGTCAGTAGAAAAAGGGTAGAATTTTTAGAAGTATTAAAGCAACAGTATCAGAAATGTTGAGTGAATGTATAATAAATATATCATTGGGGAAAAATGCCAGGTATAGTGGTTTTGGCAAATGTTAATCATGACCTTTCTAGTCCAATGAAATTCTTAAAAGCTCCTACAGGAGATGAATACCTTTAAAATGATTGGGATTTGCTAGTATGAATCTAAATATTTTGGAAGAGCTATCAGATATTAAAGAATCACAGGATCACAGAGTCACAGAATCTTCAAGGAAGAGAAGACTGAAGGTTGGAAGAGACCTCCAAAGTCATCTGTCCAATCAACCCAGCAAGCACCAGAATAATCACCCCTAAACCATATCCCGAAGTGCCACATCCAGGTACCTCTTAAACACATCCAGAGACGGTGACTGCAGCACTTCCCTGGGCAACTTATCCCAATGCCTGAACACTCTTTCAGTGAAAAATTTTTAATAAATATCCTGTCATAACATCTTAAACTCTGGCAAAGTAGAACAATGAAATTGTTGCTGTTAAAATGTGTAGTTACTGAGGAGCGTGGCATTGTACAGACCACAGATCACTAACACAAATTGACTGGGCCATTTAATAAGTTCAGGACAAGGTCCATCTAAAAAGACCAAGTACAAATAATTGATTTTGGAACAAGAGAAACCACATTTGGAGAATACAGATGCTGAAAAGATGCAGATTATTTTTATTTTTTTTTTTAGGTTAGTGGTTAGAAGCAAGGTTCAGAGTGATAGAATTGTAGGTGTGGCAGTCTTCTTATAAATGTTAATAGAATTAACAATTTAACCGTTTTGGATGTGGATAGCAGTATAAGGCAGTAGCAGTGAGTTTATGTGAGCAGTGTTTGGCATTAGTGTGATGCTTCCTTGAATTCTGTTTCCAGTCCTGATGTCCACATTTCAAGAAGGATTACCCTTCTGAGAATCCAATCAAATGCTAAGAAGAATAAAATAAAAAGCCTTATATCAAGAAAGTCGAAGAGCTCCCCTTGAGTAATTATTAGGTAAAAACTGCAGTAGTTCAGTCACAATCTAAATGTACCAGTAATTGGATCCAAAACTGATAATATGGTGCCTCAACCCATTAAAAAAAGGTTTAATTACTGAAACTAGAAGCTACATCAATTCAGTTGAGGACTGTGGCTTCTATGACAGCAAGTTAACTAGCATCTGACGCCTTAGTAAGCCAGTGGCAGTTATTTCACACCTGGAAACTTTGAAAGAGAGTTTGGGTAGAGGGTCTCTTTCTGTAACAATTTCTGCAATTTTACCACTGCTTCAAACAGCTTATCTTTTGCAGGGTGTCAAATTAGCGTGACATGAAGAAAGGAGCTGTAACCTTCTGCACAGCAGCACTCTGTGGATTGCTGAGATTTAAAAAGCATGTGAGGAAAAAATATCTCTTGCATCTTTGACCTTTGTCTTACTTCCATCCTATTTCTAAGCATTCACTCTTGCCTGTTGTCACAAACAGGACACTGAGCTAGACTGATCATCTGTCCAAGCCAATAATGTTCTTCCATACTTACTGTAGTGGCAATTCTTCCTTGAATTCCTATGAATGTCGAGATTTTATTCCATTACACGTAATTGTTGTCTTTTGCAGGTGTGAGTGGAAGAAAATAGTGCCATCTGCTCAGGAAATTCTATAGCTCTTTTAATAGCTGGATCTGTAATTATGTAATGATGCCAGATTACCACAGGAACAACCAATCGAAGCAACTATGTAACACCACACAGACTACACACCTGTATTTTAACTGAAGTGTATTAATCTTGTTAACTATTTCAGGCTCTGTTCAACTGACTTAAATACAGCACCTACATCTTTCAATTAATGAATATTTCATCAAGGCTTTAATCATTCACTGCTTTCTAGGTTTCTCACCTGATCTTTAAGAGAGTGAGCTATTGGAACCTTATGCCCAATTTATTATACATGAGTGTTATAAAGCTTGATAAATATGAAGCTGCCTCTTACAAAAATGGCATTTTTCCAGTGGCAGAGATTACCTTAGAAGACATTTTGAGCTTTTCAGTAAATTGGTTGCAAATCATTTTGATGTTTAGACTGCTGGGTGCAGGGATAGTGACAGGTTCTGACAAGGCAGAAAGTGGCGTTATCAGTAAGCCATGGAAATTATCCTGAAAAGGAATGCTACATTTCTTAAATGGAAAAAGTGCTGTTGAGACTTTCACAATCTGTTCACAGAGGGCTTATAAACAGAGAGGTGAAATCAGATGAAAAAAGCTATTCAGTAAGAAGTATACACACCTGCCTCCTGCCTGAAAGTATGTTCAGGTGTTCTGTCAGCCAAGTAACAGACAGATTTTTAAAAGGAAAGAGACAAGTATTTCTGAAATAACTGTAGACAATTCCTAGAGAAGAAATGTGATTAATTTGAGCAGGGTTTTGAGTTAGAATGGAGTATGAGGAGGGGATCTAAATGAGGGTGGGCCTGATGGTTTTTTCTCAATATCCATGCATCCAGAGAATAGCACTGCAATGATCATCCCCTGGACCAGTGGATACCTGCCTGACTTGTGTTCTATGTGCATGCAACAGTAATCTTCTATATTTCTGGTCAATCTCTATATGTGAAGCGAGGTATACCCTGGGCACCACATTTTTTTAAAATAATGTCAACACAGTGATACACCAATTCACCCCATGTTCTCATGATAAATGCCTACTGCCATTCTACTGACCATTCTGGCAATAGTCAGTAAAAAGTTTCTAACCTTACCATCTAGCAGCTGGAGAAACAAATATTTATTAAATTTAATGAAAACAAGTCACAGACTCACAGAATCATAGACTCATAGAATCACAGAATCACAGACTCATAGACTCATAGAATGGCTTGTGTTGGCAGGAAGCTTAAAGATCACCTAGTTCCAACCCCTCTGCCAAGGACAGTGACGCTTACTAGTAGGAAAGCTTGCTCAAAGCCTCATCTAACCTGGCCTTCAGCACTTCCAAGGATGGAGCATCCACAGCTTCTCTGGACAGCCTGTTTCAGTGTCTCGCCACCCTCACAGTAAAGATGTTTTTCCTAATATCTAATGTAAACCTTCTGTCTTTCAGTTTAAACCCATCCTCCCTTGTCCTGTAACTACATGCTGTAGTGAAAGATCTCTCTTCATCTTTCTTGTAGGACCAGTTCAGGTACTGGAGGGCTGAAGATTATGAAAGTACACTCTATGTTATGAATGTTCCAGATGTATACATTTTATTCACTGGCATAGGTGGCCCATTTATTAATTTTATGATATTTTATTTACTGATGGAAAACACTTGGTAAAATCTAGTTTGGAGTTTTTACTGTGTTCACTTTCTGTGAGAGTAAAGATGGCAACTACTGGCAAGCTGTAAACACATTTAAAAACAGTGAAACTATTCATTAAGCTCAAAACCCAGTAAGATTCAGTACATAATACACATGCATGCCACGTTGCACTAAGAAAAAACCCTTAACAAACAATAATCTATTTATGAAGCGCTTGCATTTTCCAAGGAAGAGGCCACTGTATGACTAATCAATTATATTTTTGTAATTATAAAGAGAACAACAAAAAACCCCAAGAGATGGTAAAAACTGTCTTAAAATTAAGCTAGATTTTGGTTCTGACAGCAGCTTGGTGTGCAGATAGATAGATGATAGTGCTTTGTGCAGCCCCCCGGGTAAGAAAGTATGGTTACTATATATCCTATGTACTATAGATCTTGTGAGTGCTTGTGCCCTCTGAGCTGCCCCATGTGCACAGCTGCCCCGTGCCCTGTCAGGATCATGCCTGTGGCAGAGGCTGGGTCCTCAGCATTTCTTACTAATTCATAAAATACACATTTGCACCTGTCACAGGAGCTTCTTCCACATTGTTGGACCAGCTGATAACAGCGTCCTTGCTATCTACGCTCGCTGACTGAGGAAGACAGCAAAAGTCAAGACATGTTTTGGGTGGCAGAGCCTAAAAAGGATGCCTGCTGACTGATCCACATGAACTGATTTTTCTTAGGAAATGAAGGTAACACAGCACTACTCAGTTCATTTTGGAATACCTTATTTCAGCAGACGAAATAAAAGATGAAAATTCTTTATATGTTTGTATATATATATATATGTGTGTGTGTGTGTGTGTGTGTGTGTGTGTGTATGTGTGTGTTTTCTTATGGAAAATATTAGATTTGAAATTTTCCCAGAAGTGCTAAAGTGTGGATGCCCCATCCCTGGAAGTGTTCAAGACCAGGCTGGATAGGACTTTGAGCAAGTGAAAGACATTCCTGTCCATGGCAGGGGAATTGGAACTAAATGATGTTTAAAAGTCTCTTCCAACACAAATCTTTCTATGATGCTATGAAAACAAAGTTAAAAAAAGGAAAAAAAAATTAATTCACCAGTAGGGTATACCTGTGGAGTAACTCTGGTTTTAGCTGTTATATAGGGTTTTTCCACTGGTCACCTCCCTCAGTTATGAAAGCTGAGGGTTTACTTCAAGCACAACTATGGACTCTGACTCTTCTTCTAAGAAGCAATTTTAGGCACTACCTTCTAATTGACTACAACTTCATTCAATAACTGTTGTACCAAAATTCACTCTTCAACACTCATTTCTACCCTTTGCCATCATCTTTCTAAGGACTCATATTGTTTCTCATTTTGAAGCTTAATAAAATACAAATAAATCATGTGAGGTACTTATAGGGAAAGAAAATATGATAAATATGTAGCTATGCATTTTTATTATCTCTGTGCTATCTCTATCCTCAAGTTATCTGTTTGACACATCTAATAATGCAAATGTGCTTGAATAGTTTCTTTTGCGTTGTAGCTTTCATATTTTCTCAGTAAACTTAAAAACTTATTTTGTTTAGCATGGATGTATTCTTGATTATTGGAATCAACAGTTAAGTTTATTACATAATTTATAAATTATATATTAGAAGAATTGTATAAATATTTTATTATTTCCTCTAGCCCTCATTTTTGTCTTTTCAAGGCAAAACACGACAACCAGAATGGAATATGGGAAAAGTAAGTTCATACTGCTTAAAAGCAGTTTTTCTAATATTGTATCTTTTAGAAAACTCCTCCAAAATTTTGACTGCTCAAACCACATAAGAATCTGATTTTATGACTGTGGTTGACTCCAGAGTGCTAAATTCTTAATACAGGTTTAGAGGCATAGAGAAAGGAATATGAAAAAGGAAATAAATGTGCAGAGCTAATTACACACCAATAAACTAAAGACTATATTTTTGATATGCTACTGTCAAAGAAATAGTAAGAGTACTATTTCTGCAGACACTGACTTACTACAGAAGAAAATAAGCTATTTCAGTTGGAAGAGACTTAAAATGATCATCTGGTCCAACAATAGACACATACAGTGGCACAAACAGGGACAATTTCAGGAATACTGATTGTCTTTTCAATAAAGCTGTGCACTGTTTCCTCCAAGAGTGAAGCTGACTGCAGTGGTCCCTGCTCATACTATCCTTCTCACTGAGAAGGCTGTGCACTTAAATCTTTGCTTTTTAGCTGGCTGCCTTCAGTATAGACTGTAAATCAGATCGGTGAAACTCCTGAACTAAACAAGTAGTTTGGAAGTGGCTTTCCAAGTCAGATTCCTCATTTGGCTTATGGCACAACTGAAAAAAGACAGTTGCATCAGTGTAACCAAAATCAGTGAATTACAGCAGAGAGGCTGGACACAAGCAACAGGGAAAGAGGAAGAAACTGTCTTTTTACAGCTTTTATCCCTGATGGAAATATGTCATGGAATGGCTACCCTGACCCAGGAAGAGGGTCAGGCAGGAAACAAACAGCCCAGCAGTGACATCTCACTGTGCTATGCACCACATTCAGGACAGGAATTTTTGCCTCCCAGCAATGCAGTACTATTTCCTTCCTGTACATTCGTTTAACCATCATAGGTCCCTTAAAAAGGTAGAGCAGGTGAGGTTTTTTAATGCTTATGTTGACTTATTTTTTCCTGAATCTCTAGTAGAATTAATTGAAATGCTGGTTTAATTTGTTGAGAAAAATAACTTTGTTCCATCTTTTGGAAAGCAGCACTAAAGCTTTCATTCATCTGCTTTTCATCCAGTGTTCTTTTCTGGCCTCCTTTCTGTTTCCTGCTACACAATGCAGTATTATTATGAAAGCATTTAAAGTAATGACAACTATATTAAGAACACATCACTTTGGAAAAAAATTAACCATTTTTCTGTGTGTAGGCAAAAAAGGAACAGAAATTTGCTTGAATTATGAAGGCCACACACACACACTGGGCAATTGTTGCGTGATCTCTGAAAATTATCTGATTGAGCCACAGCTGGAGACAGTCACACATAACTGTAGCGCTCAGGGTGCCTGTGACACCATTTCTTGTTCTCCACTCCCACATGGCTTTTTAGCCAGACTGCTAAAACAGGAATCTTATAGGATATTGAACACTGGCAAAAGATATGTACTTAGATATCGAAGTTAGTGTGCTAGTCCACCAAGTCTTCCTATGCATACTCCTCAGAGGAACAGAGAAATGCATCTTCAGAGTTGGATAAATTAGGATCTTGATGTGTATGATTTAAATCTCACTTCGGCCAAGCCCGTTTTTTCCTTTCCAGTGGAGTCTCAAGGGAAATTGAACAACTAATGTAGAAAGAGTCATTACCTGACTAAAGATAGACCCTGTTTGAGGAGCATACGTGGCCATGCACGTAGCCACAATTTTAAGTACACGGGTAGCCACCGAAGCATTTTTAAATGCATTAAAGCATGTCTGAGCATCTTGTTAGGTTGTGTCCAGTGAACCAAACTCAGGCACTAAGAATTTTGCAAGTTATTTTGTCTGGGCACTCAACTGACTTTGGGGAGTGTACCAGTAACAGGCTTCTGCTTCTCTGTGTCTAGTTTGAAAACATGGTTCTGATGTCTGATCTCAGGCCAAGAGAATCTGATGGAAGTTCATACTTTGAAGTGGAATTCTTATGGATCAACTCTTATATTTCTTGCTCAGCTATGGACCAATAAAATGGCCAAGGAATGTAGGGCAGCTTTCAAAAACATTATAAAGAAAATAATAATAAAAAAATTGTATAAGAACTACAGAGAGAAAGAAAAATCTAAGAATTTGGGAAAATGGCTTTCAGGTTTAAATATCGTGTCATATATTTGGCACTTTGAAGTTTATAAATATTTACTACTGTATTAAAAATAGTTAGACTTTAGCATAACTACAGCTGGTGTTGAAACTAGCACCAATCAGATCAGATATTTAATATAATTAACTAAAGAGAACATGAACTACTGTCCCAGTGTCATAGAATTACCTTTCCGCCATGAAATGAATAATTCTGAATTTTTAGGAGATAAACAGGTCATGAGAAAAATTGAAAAACGCTTTGTTGAAAAGTAAGAACTGTCATAACTTTCCTGTTATTAATCTTTCATATCCTTACACTATTTATTACATACTCTAGAATGCATAAATATAACTCAAGGCATACAACACTTTCTTGTATAATGCAATATAATGAGTCTTTAAAGTAAGGATCAATCTGTTTGAATACAAGGTAGCAGATGTGTATTCACTAAGATGAAAGAAAGACTTCTCTCACCAGTGCATTGAAAATTCATGTTTGTAATTCTTCCTAGAGGATGGAGAAGAAGTATTCATGATCAGAAAGCACAATGCAGTATGATCTAATGGATCAGTCTAATTCTGAAACCCAAGAACTTCTGTGCTCGTCGAGGTATTGCTGTCAATGTTTTGAGACTCTTTTTTCTCTAATTCTCTCCCTCAGTCTTCCCAGCTGTAACTCCTGTGCACTCCAGTGCTTTTAAATTTCAATATATAAAATGTATAAGATTGGGAGTTAAAATACTGTGTTATTTTTCTAATCATCTATGATTCAGACTGCCAAAGAAGGAATGTGGAATGTGCATGGGGTGCAATGAGTGCACACAGACATCCTGATGTACCTAAACTAATTTATATTTTGAGAGATTATTATGGTGGATGGTTCCATCCACTTCTTATTAATTGCAAAATACGTAAATGAATGTATGATAAAATAATAATTATTAATATGAAAAATAAGTACATCACAAGTGGCTCCCTTCCTTGTATATCCATCCATTTAATGGGAGGCACTTATGTAGCATATTTGTCTTTATTTCCTATCTATGTTTTAGTGACTTTCTGTGAAATTTGAGAGATTAGATCATACATCTTGTGTACAAATGGGGGTTGAATCTTCTTGCAGGGAGCATAACTGTCTGATAGTCTTTCCAACCTCTAGGACTCACACGTACCCTAGGCTGAGGCTTCTCCACTTCAGAAGCTCTCCCCCTTTACAGGGAAACAGCCACCTTCCACTGGGAGCTTTACATTTGACTTCAGTGAGGTTAGGATTTCAACCTAGTGTGTAATTCAAATTCACTACTGAAAATAAGACTTTGGATGGAAAGTCACTTATGTGGTTTTAATATATGGATGTATAGCATTTTGTGAAAAAATGCTCTTTTCACTCATCTTTCAGTAGCAAAATGAGACACAAGAAGAATCTGATCTGAATTATGTTTTGCACTTAACCTGAATGAAAAACTGTCATTTTTACAAGCATTTACATCTTCAGAATATAAAAGAGTCACAATTAATGCCAGATCAATATCCTCGCTTTAGATCTTTTGACAAGTAATTGCCCCCCCCACAAACCCCGCCAACTCTATGCTTCAACTTCCCCCACTTCTTCTGCCAGATTTTAGAATTTGAAATTAAAAGCATAAATTATATGTTGTAGCTTGGAGCTAAAAACTGATTCTGTCTCTGAATGTTCTTTTAGAACCACAGCCAGCCAAAACTAATTCAGCACAGTCTCACTCAAGTGCTCGGAGCAGTCTGTCTAAACAGCACAGGCCTTCTTAATTTACCCAGCGCTCACACTGCCTCCGATTAGGATGAAAGTGACTGTGCCATCGAAGAAAAAAGTAACTTGACTCTTTCAGGCAGCAGCTGAGATAGTATGGAAACTTGCACAGATCAGGCTTTTAGACCCTGGTCAGCTCCATACCTTTAACCTTCCTGAGGGCCTAACAAAGTATTTGAGGGAACAGGAAATCTTCCCTGTTTGTATAGCTGCTGGACATCAGATGCTGCGTCTGCCCTTGCGCAGACTTGGCTTTTATCAGCTATCAGTCACAAACCACACCACTTTAACCAACTGGCTCCTTGCAGTCCATTTTGGGTCATCTCCCTGAGCAAGCTAGAGGATTTCCGAGCTCTCCCAAACTCTGCTTGAGCTATCACTAGCTCTTCAGAAGCAGACAGTGGCAGGGATCTCACAGGAAAATGCAGGAAAGCTTCCTGCATGCGGCCACAAAAAGCTCTGTACCAGAGCAATCCTCTGCAGGAGGAGATGGTTCAGCTTTTGCTCACATGTGCGATTCTCTTTTCACACTTCTGACAGAAATCTGTGTGTGTAGAATTTCCACTTGAGCTCTAAGGTGCTGGAATATGGTACTAAGGCACAGACAGGAGGTGCTGGAATGATCATTGCTTGTGTTTGTCAGTTATAGCTCCAGCCAAAATGGTCCAGTAGATGAGTTAAGGAAGAAAGACTATGCAAATATAGAATTAGAGCTTCTAATATAAGCTGACTGCACCAATGGGAAAAAGTAAGGTTGAATTTGTAAGGTTGAATTTGTAAGGTTGAATTTTCTAATCTCGGGATTCTTGAGTTTTGCAACTTTAATTATATTCTTTTGTTTAGAATACAAAAAAATTACTATGTCATATTATTTTCTGCAAGCTATGTAAAAAAAATTGTCATGACAACAACTATTTGTGATTAATGCTTTCTTGGCCCACCAGCACAAAAACCAAAATAACAGTGTTTTTTTTCTTAAATTATGCCTGTCCTGCAGCAAAAAATGCAACCATTTGAGGTGGTCTGCTAAAGTTATTAAGCATGAGAAAAAAAAAAACATTAGAAAGAAATATGACTTTTTTTTATCTTCAAAAGATTTTGCCTTAAGTGTGAGATAAAAGCTTAGTTGGTATTTGTTTAATCTGGTTTATTTTCCCTGCTACTAAATCTAATTTTATATGATTGTAGAGGGGTAAATAGATCTCAGAGATTTAAAACCCCAAAATAATAGTGAAAACATATGAAATTTGTATGGTTAATCATATTATTCTGGAATAACATGGCCTTTAGGAATTCTGGTTGACTTGGAGATAAGCAGCTGAAATACTAGAGTCCCTGTTCTGTTACCAGGTTTTTCACAGGATTGTTTATTGTTTTTATTCAATTTACTTTAAAATACCTAAGTAGTTGAAGCAAATTTGACCTATTAGGAAGCTGCAAAAATAGTTATTTTATGATTATAGTAATACATAAAAATAATGAGGGGAAATTATTTTGTATTTTATCCATGTGCTGGAGAGAAATTCCATCAACAGAAATCTCTGTGCTTTTTGAGATGCTTCTGTTTCCTCTCTCATATGTTCCCATGGAAGCATTAGTCTGGAATGAAAATGGAGAAGACAAAGGATGTAATTTAAATCTTCACAAGAGAGTCAATTTAAAATAGGAAAAGTTCACAAATCAATAGTATTAAAACAGTTATTGAATTTAAATATTAATAAGATGGGAAGACTTGATAGACTGGAACCAGAGCTACTTAAAATCGAGCACATTATATAGCTAAACCATTAGTTGAAATAGGAAATCTAATTTTCTTACAACTAATGTACCTAAAAATTGGAAATACACTGTTGTGACTGTGATTCATAAAAGCAGGGAGTAACTTCTCTCTTCCGTTACATTTAACTCAGTGAGTGCCATGAACACTTCATATCTTCATTTTGACACTGTGATAAAGGTCAGTATTAGGCACAAAAGAACCTCTAAATAATCTACTATCTATGAACTGCCTATCATTAATACATACATGAAATTTAATAGAGGAGCCTGGGCCTATACTACTGAAATCAAGTTGGCTATAAACTATATAGAAAATTCCTTTGACTTTCCTGTCACATCACTCACCATGTTACTATGCCAGAAAAAGATTCTGTCTCATCATTCCTTCAGCAGAATTGTGAAGGCTTCATGTCATTGTACTGTAGCACTAAAGAAAATTATTTCATTACAATTTTTGTGAGACAGGGCTTTAATTTTTACTGTGATGATGAAACAGATAAGAAGGCATATAAGAGAAATGTCACAAAGGTCCTATGAACATATTTTTTCCATAGTCTGGTTCCATGACTTCAGATTCATTAGAATTGTTTTCAGTTTTGAGGTTTTTTGGTGGCTTTTCATTTTGTTTTGTTTTGAAGTTTCCTCAGAAAACAAACTACAGAATAGTGTTTCACCTTCTTTTAGAGCAGTATCAAGCACTGAGAATTATTTTTCAATACAGAGCTAAAAAATATAGATTTGCATAACATGAAAAAAGCCTGTATGTCTACTAGACGCTCATTTTAGAACAGACCTATGGCAAGAGTGCCTACAAGTGCATGTAGATAGCTCTCAAGAATATATAAGCAATTTTGATATTTATTTGACCATTAAAACATACCATTGCACGCTGTACTCTTAACCTGGAATATACAGTAAGGTTATCAGTGAGAGCTGCTGGATTTATTCTTCCTGATCTGGCAGTACTTCTTTACATTTCTGAGGATCCATGCAGTGCCCCAGCTACCTAAGCATTTGAGTATCTGGGCTGAGAATGTTTGTTACTCCTGAAGTCTTTCACAACCTTATTTCACGTCTGGATGAGGAAAACAGTCTTACCTCAGGATGAGTCATTCATCCGCTCACAGGACATGATAATATTGCTTGTCTGCTTTTTTTTTGTTCTGTTATTTTCTTCTCTCTTATTGAGTTAATTAGTGTTGTAGGATCTAAAGGGCATGAGCAAAACAGTGCATGAAACACAGCAATGGGATGCTGCCTGTTGATTCCCAAGGATGAGAGAAATTCAGTCTCCGAGGTGAGCAGCTCTGGTGCTGGCACAACTGACAGCAGAGCTCTCAGTGTGGTGCAGGAGGGTTTCCCAAACCAGAGGAACCAGTGGGGAAACAAAGAGAGCCTGCAGGAGCCCATAGCTCATGCAATACCTCCTCTTGTCTGAGCGTATGCACAGGATAATATATGAAATGGTGAAGGGCTGCATTTACCCACAGTAGTACAGTCAGGGCTGCCTTCCCATTAGAGCAGAGCTGTGCCAGCCCACGGGACTCAAAGTGGTGTATTGACTGTGCTTGTGGTGCTGAAAGAGGCAATTCCCTTGCTGGTGTTTGGGTCTGTCATTCTGGGAAGTCCAAGGTCGGATCAAAGTCAGCAGTATCCAATTCTTTTCCCCACACCCTCCCTTCCCCCATCATATTGGACATAGTTGCTCAGGTTTGGTAGAAGCACATACTAATACAAACATGGACAGCCTTGCTTAAAACTGCATGGACTGGTAGTTTCAACACAACCTTTCTTTTGCTATTGAACCTGAATTCGTGTCTCTTTACATTTCCATTGAAATGACTGTGTTCATGCCTCTTTACATTTCCATTGTGATCCATTGAGTCCTGTTGCTATTTGTTTTCTAAAGTCTCTGGTGTGCCTAAATCTATGTTGCTTCAATTTTGTTTTTTTTTTTTTTTTGTGTTGCAAAAGTTAGACAAATTTTTTTCTTTAATGTTTTTGATAATTGCATCATCATCAGATATTCTTTTTGTTGTTTTTTTGTTGTTTTTTTAGTTGGTTGTTTGTTTGGATTTTTTGTTATTACAAGTGTATGTTTGAATTCTAACATATAAAGAGGTTAAGGGGGGGAAAAAAGTGTGAAATAATGCTTATATCCAAAACATAAAGTCAGAATGAATATGGTTATCATTTGACTGTATGATAATGGAGCAAATGACAAGATTAATATTACTCAGCCTACAACTAGAGCAGCCTACACTCATAAATAAACCACTTTGAAAGACAAATGAAATGAAGTAAACAAACAGACTATGAGGAATTCATGCTCACCTGAAAATCAGAATACATGAAGTTTTCTCAGAAGGTAATAAGAGGAAATAAAATAATAAAAAGTTCGAGTTGAAAAAACTGGAAGCATCCTGAGCATCCATAACTCTGGACAGTGATCAAATAAAAATCTCTAAAGTTAAAATTTAAAATTCCTATTCCTTAACAGATATAAAATATCACTTGTGGCTCCTTCAAAACTATAATTCATAACTGAGGAATTAATTTATCAAAGCCCTCTGGAATGATGGTCGCAAAGTGGGATTTAGTAAGACAGTGCCTTGAGTAGGGTAGTAAATGCACTTAGGTCTTACAAGGTCCATATGTTACATAGATCATCTAACCTGTTGTCTTTAAAAAATAACAAGACATAATAAGAGATCTGAAAATATAATTAGGTGTGTATCATGGAAAATAAAATATAACAATTTTACATGCTGACACACCAAAGAAATGGGAATAAAAAAAGCAGAGACAAAAGTAGAGTGGGAATAAAATTAAAAGGCTGACTGGATGTTTGATTTTTTTTCCTTTAAACTTCTAGAATTTTATACTGTGGTGGGATGCCTGTGGCTGGTTGCCAGGTGCTCACCAAGCTCTTTTATCACTCCTCCCCTCAGCAAGAGGGTGGGAAGTAAATAAGACAGAAGGAACCTCAGAGGTCAAGAAAAAGGCAGTTTAATAAAGAAAAAGCAAAAACTGCACAAAAAAGCAAAGGAAACCAGAAGAATTATTCTCTATTTTCACTCAGCAGACAATGTCCAGCTGTTTTGCAGGAATTAGGTCTTAAGAAGATACAGCAATTTGTCTGGAAGACAAATGTCATAATAACAAAACACAAACACACCCTCTTCCTCCCTCCTATGCTCCACACCTTCTCTTAACATTTTTTTGCTGATCAGATGTAGGAAATACCCCTTTGGTCAGTTTGGGTCGGTTGTCCTGGTTGTGTCCCCTCCCAATTTCTTGTCCACCCTCATCCTACTGGTGTTGGGTGTGGAGGTCCTGGGAGGCACTCCCTGGGTTGGGATGTGGGGGAGGCCTCCCTCGGGGGCTGTTTGCCCCCTTCCCTTTGTTCCTGTGTCCCTCCCTCCCTGTTTCTCCATTGGCCTTTGGCTTCGTGCTGCCCCCACGCCATGGGTCGGCCCCTGCCTCTCGGGAGAGAAGGAGCAGGACGGGGTCCGGGGTGGCCAGCTGGCTTGTGACCTTGAACACCTTACCATGTGGCAGAATAAAACATCTGTGGATACCACGCAAAGACTCTTTCTGCTTCCCTGCCCTGGACTTTATTGGCAGCTAGTATAGATGCAACAGTTGGGGGGATTTTGGAGAGACAGCCTTGATGCTGTGTGGGAGCAGTGCTCAGCAGTAGACAAAACAGTCATGTGTCAACAGCCTTGGCTTCTAGCTAGACAAGCCAAGATCACCACTATGAGGACTGCTATGGGAGAAATCAGCAAAACTCAATATATTCACCATGAACCTTTTATGTTAATAGGTGGGTGAATTCCACACACCTCAGATGACTCTATGTTCCTTTCAAGGAATACTGTGAAATTGTGATGGTTTTTCTACTCTGTGGAGCCTATTTGAATTGGAAGCCATGTAGCTTCAGACTTGATTCTAAAAAGTACTATCTTTTTGAAAAGGAAGAGCATCTATCAAGCCTGGGAATTAAAGAAACTTCTTGTTGACCAACTGTGTCAGTCAAGAAAAAAGTATGATATACACAGTCTAGTTTAGTCTCAAGTTAAAGTTTTGTATTTCATCCCTTAGCGACAGAAAGACTTCAAGAGTTTACTTTTTAGGATAAAACACAGAAAGAGGCTAAACATTTATAATTTACAAGCATGGTGATAATTTAAGGCTGAAATACCAAAGGACAGATCAACAAACAGAAAATATAAGCAAACAAGCTCAGTCTTGCCATAGTTGTCCGAGATGAGCCAGATCATGACAGCTCTGTGAGGATGGGGACCAATTCCTCTCGAGAGAAAACACAGGCACATGAGTAGCAGCTGTAGCATGGTTGTGGTTCTTGGCATTTGTGCTGAGCAGAACCACGTACACACACACACATATGAATACACAGGTGCCCTGCTGCAGCAGAAGACAGCCCTCTGCTAATATGGTCCTCTGGGTCCAGCTGTATGAGCTTTGTTACATAACTGATTAAAAGGGGCTACATAATAATTGCATCTCTCACGTGTCTATCATCATTCACAGAAGTATGGCTGCTACACCGTGTGAGTGCATGTGTTAATATCTTCAGCAAAGAACTCATCCCCCAGTAGGAGAATCCCCAAAGTAGCTACAGTCTTATTTACTTGAGCTGTGGAAGCTCATACCCACATGACAGCTCAGATGACAGTCATACCATATGAGTCAGGCAGGCAAGAGTATGTCTCTGGTACTCAAGTGATTTTAATTGCGATGAGAATCTGCAATGAGCCCTGCTGGCCTTTGTTTTTCAGTCTGTAGCAGAGTGATTAGTGACATGGGCAGGGTTAGACTGTGTAGCCAAAAGTAATTATTTTCCATTTGTGGGAAATTTTAACCTTAGCATCAAAGGGAATGTGTGTGTCACTTCTGATGCACACAAAAGTAGTGAAGGATAAAGGAAAGCTAAGGGGAGGGAAGGAATTAATGGCACAACCAGTGTGATAGAAAAGCAGATCAGACAGACTTATTAGCATTTCAGTCCCACTTATATTGCTTCAGAGTACTGACTATTTGCAATCAGCAAGACAAAATCTGCTGAACGTGAAAGTCAGTTGAATAGGGAATAGGTTATTTATCATGTTATTAAAGAATTATTCTACCTACTCTTTCAGCTTTCCATTATTATAGCATCTTTCCTTTTTATTTATAAGAGCTTGAAGAGGTCTGCATTGAAACATAATTGATTATGGCTGCTAGCCACCTGACAAAGTTAATTGTTGGTTGTCTGTGCATTGGTCCTGTGAGAAAATCCTATGTCTGTTAAAATTAGTTGGAGGCCACTGTCTCATAAAACAGTCAGAATAAATCCTTTATCCGTTCCTAAACAGAGTTGTGATAGATTATTGGGGTTTTTGAGGGAAAGGGCAAGGTATAGTACTAATTTGCTATTCATGAATGACAAGGCTTCTTCACCATTGAACTCAATTCAAATCAAAGGGCACATGCATTAAGGAACTGAATTCACAGATGATTCTGGCAGATACTAATTATTTTCAAACCCATTCCACTTTAATAAATCACTGGTGCTGAATGGATTATTTCAGGTTTTGAAAGACTAAGATTATTGTATTTCTGGTATTTAACTCAAAAATTCATTCCTTCCTTTACATTTTGAAATAAAGATATTTTTAAATATTTATAATCATGACAACAAATTTTTCTTTCAATCTTCAATCTCAAAAAAATTAAGAGGCTCATGTTTTCAAAGTGTTTAAACACTGAATGATTATGGAAAATTTGAAAGGAGCAAGTTAAGATTTCACTGAAATCCATCCAAACAAATTTCCCACAAAAGTAGATGAAAACTACCATAGGATGCAGGATATTATCAGATCCAGATATTTTCCTATAGTCCTATGTCCTATTCAAAAGTACAGACTTAAATACTTGTTTGGCAATTCTTTAATAAAAAACATTTGAAAATACTACCTTTTTTTGCTGGCTTAATTTACCCATGGTGAATCACAAGACATAAATGAAGAAATAGAGACAAGCCTTGGTGGTGAAGTAAAGTTCAAAGTGGTGGAGAAATCCCTGTTTAGCAAGGCTGTTGACACATCATTTTACTCTGCCTGCAGATATGTCTGTTCTCACTCCCTTACCAGCTCTTTGTCACTGTCCCTTTCCACATAGGTTACTGCCCCTGGAAATCCACCACTCATCTGAACCTTCCCACTGAGCTCCAGTTCAAACGAAGTTGGGAAGGTTGAAATGTTGGCGACTGGAGGCAGGCTGGAACGAAACAGTATTTTTTTGCCTGCACAGCTGCAGTCAGGCAGAGGGGGATGTGTGAACAAGCCTTAAGGCTCCACAGCTGCTTCCCCGAGTTATATTAGCCTGGTCTTCTCCTGCTAATGCAGATAGCTGCCATTGCACAAGAGAAGCAGTGGGTGAGAAGGCAATTATGTGTCTAGCAGGACATTCTTTGATCCTCCCTCTCCCTGGTTCCCACTAAATCCTTTAGTTCCCCCTGAGCAGGGACTTCGTGCTAAATCCACTGTGCAGAGACCACCTGACAATTCAGAAGTCAAGACAGAGTTTATGAACTACCTATAAAAAATTTGTAAATTCAAGAAGAAATATTTTCTTGAGGTACAAATATTCATTAATATCTCACAGAAAATTCTATTTTGTGGTTCTTCTGCACTGTTATAAGAAATGTATAGAAATGTGTCTCAGGATTATAGGAATGACCTTGAAAACATGACCAAAAAGCTTTGAAATCAAATACTTAAAAAAAATACTGTAACTAATGGTTTTAAATTTTCCCCCTCTCCCCCCACCAATTATCATATCATTTGGACTTATACAATACTTCAAGGTTTAGAGTTTGCAAAATTGTAATAACAAAGTTACTCTTCCTTAGTTTAATTTGGAAGTAGATTCTACTTTCTAAACAAAGACAATCACTGACGTGTACATCGTGTTGAACAGCAGTAAACTTTAGAGAAAGAAGCATAAAACTCGCCTGTGGTCTTGTATAATTTGTGCCTGTCTGTATATTCTTAGTGAAATCAGCGAAAGAACATGGAGATGAATTAGAAGAAAAACAAGTAAGTAATTTCATTATGCAAAAAATACAGTTAGGCACAAACAAGAAAGTGATTGGAATAGCATGAAACTACCTTATTTTTTTTTTTTTCCACTAACATTTTTGGGAAATTTTCAGCTTGAAATGGCTGAAAAAGCATGGATAAGTTTAAATGCTTAGCTGACTCTAGACACTGAAATCTTTAAAATTCTGTCATTGGTGCAATCAGGTCAGTGTTTCAACAATGTAATTTTTGTGAAAAAAATTACACCCACACTGAGCAGAGTGAAAAGGCAGAGAGATATATCTGTTTCTGATATTGACTCAGCTCTCTCTCTTTTTTTAGGGACAGACTTAAAAGATCAGCTGTCCAACATACTTTCTAGTCAAACTGAGTAATTTGGCACTATATTCAAATATTGTCTCATATGACAGAAATCAAAGGAATATTAACAGCATAGAAATGCCTTTTAGAGAGAAAGCACAAAGTTTTAATATGTATATTTGTTCACAGCCATTAAAAGTCTAACTTCTTTCACAAACCAAAACACTAGAAGCTTAATGCCCACAAAAATACTGATGGTGTCTGACTGCCTTATTCAGGACTAACTGTTGTTAACAAATCTACTGTCAAGTAGAAATTTTAGAAATTAACCCTCTGTTCAAAGTAACTATAGTTGTACATGAATCAGAACCTCTGTTCTTACTAATTTCTTTGCTCTATAACTATACTGAAACCAGAATTACACACTTCTTACGCAGTTCAAGTGGGATTATACTCATAATTCCTGACACTTAATATAGCAAAAAAAAAAAACAAAAAAAAACCAGAAAACAAACCCTTATATAGGAAAAAATCTCTTCTAGTGTATGGTCTTAGACCAAAGGAATGCAAATAAAGCTAAGTATATACCAGCTGACTTCTGTATTTCAGACTGACTTTTAACAATGTATAACTTTTTCCAAGCTTATCACAAAATTTTCAGAAAACTTAGTAGAACAGAGGCAAATAATTTTCTCTTTCTGTCAGGACTTCCAACTCAGTTGTCTGAGAAGGAAATTTGAGTGAAATATCATTGCTTTGGGTTGTTTAAAGGTCCTGAGCAGTACCTACCAGGCATTATTATGTCAATGAACTTTCTACATAGCATCAAAGTTCCTTCAAAATAGGTAAAACATTTGATAACATAGTGGGTATGTTTCTGACTGTAAAGTTCACAAGGGTTTCTTATTAATATAGAAGTGAACTTCTTTTGAGATCTCTGTGCTGGTTTTGGCAGTGGTAATTTTCTTCCTAGCAGCTGATATGGGGCTGTGTTTTGGATTTGAGATAAAAGTAGTTTTGACAGCACACTTTAACTATGGCTGAGCAGTGCTTAGACAGAGTCAAGATCTTTTCTGCTTCTCACACTCTCTGCCAATGAACAGGCTGGGAGTGCACAAGGAGATGTGTGGGGACAGAGCTGGGACAGCTGACCCCAACTGGCCAAAGGGATATTCCAGAACAAATGACATCAATGCTTGCACATAAACAAGCAGGAAGCTGGCCAGGGGCTGCTGCTCAGGGACTGGCTGGCCACTGGTTGGTGGTGAGCAATTGTTTTTCTTGGGGCTTTTTCTCACTTTTTAAAATTCATTTTCCTTTTTGTTACATTATTATTATTATTATTATATTTTAATTCAAGTATTAAACCATTCTTATCTTAACCCATGAGTTGTCTTTTATTTACCCTTCCAATCCTCTTCCCCCCATCCTGCTGGGTTTGGGGGGAGTGAGTGAGTGGCCGTGTGGTGTTCCATTTCCAGCTGATATTAAACTAAAACATCCTCATGCCTTTTTCCTCCCCTAACTGTCTCCTTCAGCTTTGCAATAAAATTTTTTGCTGTGAAGTTGCTACTGACCTAGCATCCACTGTGGAGGATTGATGTGTATCCTTAAGAGCTTTGGAGGAGTAGAAAAGACTGAAGTGATTCCTCTTTCCAATGAGATAAGGCACTGTGCAAGCTCATACCAGCATTTTTTCTTTGCTTTTTACTTTCACTGCTTGAGAATGAAAACTGCAGCTGTTACAGAAATGTCAATGGGATGTTGGATCATGCAGAAAATAACCCCACAGTTTAGGTTCTAAATCTAAATCCTGGCTTAAGTCAGCCAAATGGAAGAAACTTCAACACTGAAATACTGATTCTCTATAACAGTGTCTCTAGTTCTGTTTTTTTCTAGTAGTTAATGATGAAAATGATGGATCAGGCCCATAAGATCAAAATATCTGGGAGAATGGATATGCAGGAATTCCAGACAGATGGGTAACAGCAGTCAGTTTACTGCTGTTATGAGTTACTACTGCTTGTAACTGAGCTCTGGTAAGTCCATATTCAGAGTGACAGCTGAGAAATAAATCTCATTAACATTAACCATGATGGAAGGACAGGGGGAGAGACTTCAAGAAGTATCTGATTTTTGTTGAGAGGTATTTTTTTAATTTAGACTTTAGTATTTGGTTTGGTTTTATTTTGCCTTTACTGGATCCCAAATTAACATTCTACCTTGTATCTTGGTCTGTTAATGTTTTGCTTTAAACATTTACATATGTGCTCAAGAAAATTTCTACATTATTTGCAGTACTCAAAGTCCCTAAAAATATACAAATCTGAGCCTTGTAGTAACTAAAGGGGCATTTTTGTAGCAATTACTATTTTCCCTAGTAATGCAGTCAATGCAAAAATCAAGCACACTCAGTGTACTATTGGCAAAAGATGGGAGGAAGGAGCTAAGAAAGAATATAGAGATTGGTAAGATCAGCCAAGTCACAGGCAGAAGCGATTCTGAAGGGTTGTATTTTGGGAATGCTGAATAGTACCTTGAATTTTTTAAAATACACTGCATACACTTCCAGTAAATGGTAGAGGGATTAGCATGATGATAAACTAAAATCTCTCACCAGACTTCTTTTTTATGAGGAGTTTGATATGTAAGAGGTGTGCATTAAAAGTCATAATAGGCACAGAAGTTGCTTCATTACTTTAATATTAAATTATTGTGAATTCTTTGAGCTTAGCTCAGTTGGTTAGGACAGGGTGCTGATAATGCTAGGGCTGTGTGTTCAATCTCCATGTGGTCATCCAGTCAGAATATTCTGTGAATGAGATACATATTACTTAGAAGTAAATACAACCCAAAATTTCTTGTACAGCAATGCCATATGTCCAATTTTTAATGAAAAATATTAATTAAAAAAACCTTAAATAGGGCAGAATCTATCTATAACCCTGTTATAATTATACTCTCAATTTATCACAATTATTTCAAAACTTTTTATTTGTCTAAGAAATTAGTATAAAGCAGAGCAATGCCAGTTAACATTTGCATATGAAATGCTTTTATCAATCTGAAATTTTTAAAAAGTAGAAATTAATTAGGTTGTTTCATTCAGCAAGTTTTGGGAGTTTAGCATCTAAATTCCTTTGTCTTTCTTGGAAGGCCTGTTTAATATGCTTTGCATGGTTTCTTTGCAAAGCTATGAATGTATAATGTATTGCTTAAATGTCACTGGAAATACTACTGATTGAAAATAAAGGACTTCTGGTACAATAAAACATACAGTTTCTGCAGATAATGTTGCTTGCTCTCTCAGTGGTATCAGTTTTACTGGAAGTTCACTCACCAATGAGCTCTGACAAAGATATATGTCATATCAGATGGTGAAAAAAATTCATTCCTGGTTAAGAGTCACTTGATGGTCAACATGCCACTTGCCCTCAAAATAGAGTTCAACCAGAATTTAAATGTTGTGTGGGGCCTCTTGCAAACAGAGAGAAATGGAACAGGCTAGGAAACTAAAGCCAGGTGCTAGGTGCAGCTCCTGGAACCTTTCGTTCCACCCAGTTAGCTCTTGCCAAAAACACACCACAACAGGAAACAAAAATGGCTTTTATTCTCAGATGGGAGAGGGAAAACTGCTGCAAAGCTCAGGTGGGTTGAGCTGCTCAGTCTCACACAGCCAACAACCGTCTTGTGTTGCTATGATCTGCTCACTGCAGTTCCACCACTGAGCAACGGCAAGAGAGTGTAATAAAGACAGCACAAAGCTTTCTTAATCTCATTAAATATTTTTTCAGATTTTTTTCTCAATGATCTATCAGTTTCTTGACTTACAGCAAATATCAGACAAAAGCAGGTATAAAAAAGGTCTGCAAAACTTGCAGGCACAGGGGTTCTGTTAGTTTTCATTACATAAGTTGCTATAAAGAAGAAATCTTCATTTATCTCCAAAAGAAGATTTCTGAACTAAGACAAAATCAAATTCATTTCACATGGATAACTTACAGCATGCTACCTCTTTCACATTTCAGTCCATTACTGTATGAAAGCCATGAGAAATACTAGATGTGTTGCTGTCTTCTATAAAATAACTAAAGGAATAAATAAGGGTAAATTTGTTAGGTGGACTTTTCAATGTAAAAATGTTCTGAGAAAATATATCCTGTTTACTCTAGCAAAAATAAAAATTGGGGTAAATTTTCAGGCTTGGAGCCTGAAAATTTGGAGCCTGTAAATTTACAGGCCAGAATTTGGACTTATATAAAAAGTGCGTCTGGGGAGATCTGTAACATCTTTTTTAAATGTCAAACTCAGCAAATCTGAGCAAATTTTAATATCAAAACAGGAAAAAATGCTAGTAAAAATTCTCATGGACAGGTGGATTTCATAATATGAGTACTTAGATAAGACTAAAAAATCTTTGTATGACAAGCACCTTAAAAAATGAAGATGGTTGAAAACCTTTTATTGACCCTATTCATCCGTGTCTGATCATTGCTGGCATTCCATGAATTGCTGCTGTGGGAAGGGCAGACCTCAGGGTATAGATTCTATAGACCACATCACTCTCAGCACTGAGGAATGCTGAAAACAGAAAACAAACAAAGTAAGGTAACTTAAGATTACTTATTAAACAGGGGATATAAAAAAAATCCTCTCTCCTGCTTATGAAAAGGAAATTACAATTTGAAAAATAAAAAAGATGCAGCAGACAACATCCAGCCTAACAAGACAGGGGGACAACCTTAGTAGGTATTCCTGTATAGATACAAGCTCTTTAAGCCGTGTTTACTGTGTTGTTGAGGTTATGATGTAATATCTGATAATTTAGAGGGTTTTACTGTCTGCTTGGAATTTATTATAATGTCCTTTTCCTGTAAAAAGTAGTGTCTGATCCATGTGTATCCATGTGCATGGATGAGCAATTTGAGGACAACCTAGCTGACTGAGCAGACATGCTCAGATGATTATAGAATAAAGATTAGCAGTCACTGCCAGGAAAGAGGCAGGAACAGCAAAAGCTGGACCGCTGGAGGAATTCAGGAAGCAAATACAGCCACAGATATGTTTTTTAGCTGTCCCAAGAAGTATATGGGCTCTTTAAAACTGCAGTTCAGATAACATATAAAAAGATCACATAGAACTCATAAGACTTTATCTAGAGAAAGAAACTTGGAGTTTCTTGTGTTTGTTAGTTTTCTCACTAAGAGATAGTACTCAGAAACAAAATTTACGAGGTGCTTGATTTAAAAGGTAGCTACTTATCAGTCTGGAAACAAAGCCAGAAGATGAAAAGAAACTCGAAAATTTCCCAGTACTGGAAGAATATTTTACTTTCTTAATAGCAAACCTAAGGCTGGTAAAATCTGCCAGATCAACGGTCCTGGAAGGGAAGGTCCTCCTGTAACAGAAAAGTCAGATGCATTGAACTGAAAGTGATGCAACTGGGTAACGACAGCTATCCTGCTTCCCATCTGTTATGTGAACAGACCTGCTCACTTGCACCTAACTTGAGAAGTGTTACCCCTGGGTCTTACATAGTAGGATTATTTTCATTGTCATTGAGCTTTGAGTTGGCTATGGCCATTAGAGGCATCTACAGAAAGGGTGCTTTGTTTCTTCCCAAAAATAGAACCAGAAGCCAAGGCTGCAGTCTGAAAGATGAAAGCTTGTGTCACTCTAAAAGGTCTTACTACAATGCCTCCAAGTGGAGCTTTCTCTTCTATAATTTTAGGTTTAAATTAACTACTATTAGAGAACTTGAGGCACAGACCTCTCAAAAAATAAGAAATATGTGCTAGGAAAGGTGAAACACCATCTAGAGTTTAGATTGATAGTAAAAGACCAATTAATGGTATAGTGTTTAAAACTGAAGATCTCAGGCCAAGCCATTTGGCAAATGTAATCCATTACACGAAGAGACATGCCAGTGCTTCAGGGAGATCTTTGTCTTTCTCATTTCTCACCATCTAGCTCTTTTAATTTGTGTTTTGTAGCTATCTATCTTCAGTTTAAAATTATGTTGTTGTCCATTCTAAATGTTATGCCTTCAGCTCCTTTCTCTCGTTACATAAACTTTAGTAACTGTCCCTCCTAGCTACTTTTGAACTTGTCTCTGTTTTGAGGTACATGATCTAGTTTAACTACTTATAGAGGAACACAAAGAAAAATATCAGCCACTGTGAAAAAAAAAAGGAGAGGAACAAATCACACCCCTAACTAAACAACTTATGAAGCAAAAACAGCAAAATCACCTTCTAAAATCCTGCTGTCTTTATTGCTCCTGTAGGTACCATTAATCTGAGAATTTTTTGTTCTTTTCAGGCAGCAGCCAAAAAAATGGAAGAAAATTTCTAATGGTTATAAGCTCTTAATTAACTATACTACAGAAACTTTTGCAGAACTGAGGGCATCATCAAGAAATTAATAATTGATGTGGTTGTTCTGCTCTGCTGTACTTGTTAATATTCATTATTGGCCATTTTCAAAACTATAAAACAGGAAAAGTTAGAAAGAGTAAAAACAAAGAAGTGGTAAAGATATACCAGAAAATATGCAGTAGAGAGAATGTAGTAGAGGGGAAAGAATAGATGTAGAATAAACCCACAAGAAAATAGAAGAAAAAAAGTAGATAAACAAAGTGGAAATATTTGTATAATTATTAAAGTAGAGGAGGAGAAAGAAAGATATTTCTATCTTTAATGAGAAGGAGAAAAACAAAATCATTGATGAATTTAATAATTTCTCTGGAACATTAGAAATGGATGAAATCCTTCTGCAAGTGAAGGCAGATGTGAGATTCTGCATAAATATTTGACCTTTTTATTGACTTTGCAACACAGAATAATGTATTTATAGCAGTATTCCAGTTTAAATAAAAAACTTTGGATTTTTTTGTCAGCAGTCTAATTCAGTACTGAGGGTTACACCAGATAGATTAACCAGCAGTAGTTAAGTCTCCTGGCTAGATAACACTCCTATTTGTGTTAGAACCCATGGCATTCTGTTCAAGCTTCATGTTCAGTAATATCTAGCCAGATCTTACTGTGGTCATTACTTTTTAACCTAGGTTCAAATTATTAAAACTTTGTTATCTAAACCTTCATGCACATGGTAGAAATAATAAATCTCAGAGTCTCTGTCCTCCCACAGAAGATTTGGTAAGTATATCCAGGTCTACTCTGTGGTCATATTTCCACAGGTTAAAATCTGGAGAAATTAAGAGAAGTGCAGTACATAAACAAATCTGCATCTAGACTGAAATAAGTCAATCAAAAGATGTTTTTTAATAAGCAGAAGGGATGAATTGTGTTTTAATATAAAGTAAAACTAAATAAAAACTTTGAAAGCTTGGTTTAAATAAAAACTATGCCTTTCACAAGATCAGTTGACACTGGTGAACTTCAGCCAAAAAACATTTCTCTTGATGACTTTTTAGTGAATCTTCATTTGCAAGGGAACAACACTGAGAAGCAAATACTGCTTTTCTTACTAACAGTTATAGTTTTGTTTGCAATGTCAGTGGCAGTGGAATCAGACCAGAGACCATATCTGTGGTGGGGTTTTGTTTCCAGGTTTGTAATGAGTCCATTCTGTTTCTATGTGCGAATGCAGGAGTTTAACTGTGTAGCTGCAATTATCTGTGAGGAACAAACTGGAAATTAAATCTCCTTTGGGATCTCTATTATGTAAATTTAAAAACTCAAACACATAAAAGCAGTGTGAATTCAGTACAGGAACATGCACTATCTTTCAGAATTTGCAGCATATATGCTCAGGAAAACAGGTTAATCTGCTTTCCCTCGCAGTTTTTTGACAGACCCATTTATTAAATCTATGTATTTTACGCCAGTGAGTATAGATTTCGTTTTTTTTATTTCTTATTTATAGTTCTTAGCTATTTATGTATTGATAAAAATGCCTCTCTTGATCTGTATTTAGCCTTGACAGTGTCTGCAGATACTCTGTTCTATGTAGTCTCTTCGCTTTGGCTGTTTTTCAAAGGCATCTAAAACATGGAGAAAAGTGTCCCACTTGACTGCTGGATCAGTAAATTCAGAATGTGCATTATAAAATGAATGCCATGTACATGCAATTAAGAAGAATTAATGAAAATGCTAGCTTTGAAGTTTGATAAAAGTTCTATTTTGCCATGTGGATGTGCATGAATCAATCCATATTTCTCTCATACATTTGCCACTGTTGTTTTTGTTTTTTTTTTTTTTAATTTATAGTAGCTAGATATGTGATAAATAGCCTCCTCAAAACTAAATATTCCAACAAGGTAATAATTATGCTACATAGTACAATATGGACTGCACAATTTGCAATATGCATTCGCTTAAGGCTATTGATTTTTTAGAGTATTTAATATATTTTCCTAACATTCTGGCTGAGGAGCTCTTCAAATAAATTCTCTAAAATATAGTCTTGAACGTTTTAACATATATGCCCGATTGTTTCCTTTTCCAATAAAAATGTGGACATTCTTGAAGATTTGGTGGAAATTGAAGCTCGGAAGTATTGGACAAGTATTGCTCATTGAATCTTGAGTTTCTCTTCTTCCAGATGACAACAAGGCAGAGAGGACAATGTTGTCTGAATGTGTATTTCTCTTCAGTTAGCAACAATTGAGACAAAATATCTATATTGATTTTTCTTTCTACTGTCTGTTCATTATTTATTTGTTCTAAATTCATAGAATCACAGAATGATAGAATATCCTGAATAAGAAAGGACCCACAACCATCTCCAAGTCCAGCTCCTGGCCCTGAACAGAACAGAACCAAGAGTCACACTATGTGTCTTACAGTGCTGTCCAAACACTCCTTGAACCCTTTCAGGCTTGGTGTTGTGACCACCTCCCTGGGAAGCCTGTTCCAGTCCCCAGCCATGTTCCAGGTTCAAAACCTTTTCTTAATACTCAACCTAAACCTCCCCTGACACAGCTTGATGCAATTCATTTGGGTCCTGTCACTTGTCACCCCTGAGAAGAGAACAGTGCCTGCCCCTCCTCCTCCCCTCATGAGGAAGTTGAAGATTTCAGTGAGGTGTCCTCTCCGTCTCCTTGTCTCCAGGCTGCACAAATCAAGTAACCAAAGCCTCTTGTCATTCAACTTCCCCTTAAGTCCCTTCACCATCTTCTTCTCCCTCTTGCGTGTCCATTAATACCTTTACATTTCTTATATTGTGGCACCCAAAACTGCCCCCAGCACTCAAGGTGAGGCCGCCCCAGTCCAGAGCAGAGCAGGACAATCCCCTCCCTTGCCCGGCTGGCCATGCTGTGCCTGATGCACCCCAGGACATGGTTGGCCCTCCTGGCTCTCAGGGCACTGCTGGCTCACGTTCAACTTTCTGTCAACCAGGACCCCCAGGCCACTTTCCCCTGCACTGCTTCCCAGCTTCTCACTCCCCACTCTGTACATCCAGGGCTGCCCCATCCCAGGTCAGAATCCAGCACTTTTCCCTTGTTGAACTTCACATGGTTGGTGATTGCCCAGCCCTCTGATTTATCGAGGTCTCTCTGCAGGGCCTCCCTGCCTTCCAGGGAGCCAACAGCTCCTCCCAATTTAGTATCATCAGCAGACTTAAGTAGTATCCCTTCAAGTCCTGTATCCAAGTCATTCATGAAGATGTTGAAGCGCACAGGCCTAAGATGGAGCCCTGTGGAACCCCACTAGTGACAAGTGCCCAGTCTGGTGTCACCCCCATTCACTATAACCCTTTGTGCCCGACCTGTGAGCCAGTTTCCAGTCAGTGAGCCACCATGCACCCATTGCATGATGTGTTTATCCAGCTCTGTGCTGGACATTTTGTCCAGAAGAATTTTGTGAGAGACAGTATCAAAAGCTTTGCTGAAAATCAAGAAGATTATATCAACTGACTTCCCCTGATCATCTGGGTGGGTTACCCTGTCCTAAAAGGAAATCAGGTTTGACAAGCAGGATGTTCTGCTGATAAAGCTGTGGTGACTGTGGCCAGTGACTGCATCTCCACTGCAGTGGAAGTTTAAGAATCCTGAGACTGTAGCCTTTTATGAGAACAACATATCAGCCTCTCACTCATTCTCAAGAGCACTGCACATTGTCCACTTCCTACCATAGTTCTTTCACCAGTAGATTCACACACAGCTCATTGAGAGCAACATATCTTCTGCAAAAGGGATGAATGTCAGCCCTGGTCTCATGGAGAGGCATCAGGGACTCCTGTCAACCTGAGTCCTGAAAAGCTACATCTGCAATCAGAAGGTGGCATAACAATGTAAAATTACATTTTATGCAATGGATAATTACTTAATGAAGATGTAATAACTGTATTTCTTCTAGTCTTCTACACTTCTACATATCACAACAATCACAGATACTTATTACACCTCAATTTTTATTAACAGTGGACATTTACCTTCCACCTTTCCATACTGAACTTTCTAATTAATAATATATGCCATTTTTGCAATAGATTATTAATATTATTTGGGAAAAACTACAGAAAATAAATGCTATTATTTAGTCAGCAAGATCACAGAAAAGTACTGCGTTTTTACATGTGTTTTAGTACTGGAAATAAATGCTAAATGCACTTATATGCAAATAAATTTCTCTATTTAACTTAAAAATTTTAAAGGAAAATGTCCTTGCATGATCAAATGTCACCAACACTGCCATTACTTACTATTATAAAATTAATTTGGTAGTCTAATTCAGCAACAGTGCAGGATAAGAGCTGATGAGTTAAGTAGTTTCATGGAACTTTCCTTCTTGCAGGAGGTCAGAATTTATCAAATATTCCCTGTTTCCTAGCTCATGTCTTTTAAAATCTTTCCCTCTCTGTGTCTCTCTCTGACAGAAAAGGAAGAAGTGTGACAGAAGAGTTAATCCATTCATGAGTCATATGTGACAGACAAGAATTAAATCCAAGAATAAATTATAATAATTACATAAACTCTGCATCCTTAAAAGCCAAGACAATTAACATGCAAAACGTGGTAACTTCCTGCCAAGACAATTAATATGCAAAATCATAGTCATTAAGGCCAGCACCAAGGGCAGATGTTATTGGAGAGAGGGATTTTTGCTTGCGATGTTAAAATATGAAGGTGAAACAAGAAAATGGAAAGTTTTTATTTTATTATTTTTAGCACAGACTAGCAGGGTAAGTACAAGAAATGGGAGAGGCATAATAGGTAATACTTAGGCCGTGTTTGAACAGGACAGGTTGTTGGTGTTTAAAAATGAGCTGGCTAACCCAAAGGTTTTACAAGATTTGAGTCAAAGGAGAGAAAAATAGTATTCCAGGTATTTGAAAGCAAGAAGATTATTTCTCTGACTGTCTAGACAAAAGTGTCAAAGAGATGAAAAGTAGTCTAAAATCACATGATGATGTAACAAGTCTGATATTTTCTGATTTAAATTTCTCTAAGTACTGTACATGCTATAATATGCAAATTTTCTCTTATTTGAATCTAATTAAATCTTTTAATAAATCCTGGTTTTGGTTATACCACTTGAATAATTTAATTTATCAAGGAATGTTACACAGGCTGTTTCAAAGAGATGAAAAAATGTTTAAGGTTTAGGATGATATCATGAAGGGAAAGCATCTATAACTGTGTGGCATTCTCAGAAGGAATTCAGAAGTTATCTCCAGAAAGGCAAGAAGTTTAGGACAAATGATAAATGCTGTTATTTTCCTGTCCAGCTTCTCTAAGCTTATCAGGTTAAAAGGACAAGTCACTTGCTGTCATCCATACCAGAGGGTTTCCCCGCCCTGTCCTTTTTTAAGTATTTTTTCCCCTGTCCTACTTTGATAAGGGTGAAAGAAAGATGGAAAATTAACAAATGCATACAGCACGACCAAAAGTGGAAAATGAAGAAAGGCAAAGGAACAGACAGAAAAAAAAAAGGCCAACAGTGATGAAAAATGGAACATGGAGAGCAAAACAGGATGTAAAGCTGAGGATGAGGTAGCTGAAATATGGAATGATATTGCAACCCTTTGTATGATCATGCAAATCATCAATCCACTATTCTGTTAAATTAAGCTTAGTTGTTTGCTATGCTACATGGTTCTCCGAAGTAAATTTTTCTTGTTGTGGCAACAGAATGTTCTGTATCCCGAAGAAAAGTACACACTATCCAGAATCACTGACCTGTGAAGTCTGTACTTTACAGCTCTGCACTGATAAGAGAAGGTGATCTTTTTCGGTGTTTATCTAACTATTCCCCTGCCTGAAGAGTTCTGTAAGTGCACATAACATACAGTTTCTTTTATAATCATCCATGTAGAGCAGAATGTCACTTTTTTCCGTTCATTCTCACCTCAAACAATGCAAATCTTATCAGGTCTCATGCATGACACAAGTCTCTGAGTAGCCAGAAACCTTTGCTTCAATGGGACTTTATCATACAGCTATTTAATTTTTTTTTCCACATTCTATTATTGGTTTTGATTGTCAGGTTGCCCCTTGAAGAAATACACCAAACTGAGTATGTATTGCATGAGCTTTAAAACTTCTATGTCTGCCTTGAAATTAAGCTTTACAAAGAAAAAACCATTCTGCATAGAGAAGTATGCCCTCTGTCTCACCCATGGTGCACAAGAAACTCTCCCCAGCATGTCTGATTTGTCATAAGCACACATATTTCAAGTGTGGAGGAACCTGTTTACATCTCTACCTGGCATTCTTCATTCTCTTCATTGTCACTCAAATTAACGTGAGTGCTTCTTCAAGCTGTTGGAGTAATTGACCAGGGTAAAATACAATTTTCTTCTCCAAAATTCTGGAATATTGAACAAAATTTAGTGCTCCAATTAATCTATGGACTATTTTTATACAGTTTTGGGGCAGTAGTATTGACCTCATTTCAAGTGCTTCATAACTTGTCTTCTACAATCTTCACAAGCACTCTTCTCTGCTTCTAAAATAGATTTCCTCGTTGTTTTCTGGATGTTATTCTCTTCCCTTCCTCTGTCCTTTCTGTACTTCTGATTTTTATTCCAGTACTTGAATGTTATCAACAATCTGGTTTTTTTTTTCCCTTTTTTTTCAAATCATTAACAAAGAAACTAAGAAAGAAAATCTAAAGTGAGATATTTCTTCCTAATTCGATATTTTAATCTTTAACAATGCACTTAGTTTATGATCTTCTATGCAGCTTTTAATCAAAATAACAATGTTTCTGTGTATCCAGAGTGATTTGAATTAATTTTTCAGGTAAGATTTCATTTTTCACTTCATCAAGAGATTTACTAAAGTGATTCACATGTAGTGCTTTATTTCATCTAGGGATTTTGTAATTCTATTTTTTATAAAACGAAGTTATAGGAACAAAGTATTATTTGCTTCTTTTGTAGATATAAAATGCTTTTTAATATAGCAAAACTGCTGCATAGCAAAACTTTTTGTGCTTGCATTCACAGGAAGTGAGGCTGGCTCATTGACAAAGGAAAAAATATAGAAAAAAAAAGGAAAAAAAAGAGGCAGAAACAAAAAAAAGAATTATGCCAACGTGAATAAGAAGTATTTATACTAATACTTACTTCTGACAGTGGCCAAAAAGAGGGAAAAGTTCAATAAGATTGAACAAATACATCTTCTTTCCTCTGCCATCTCCTGCTCTGGCTTCATGCTTGAATCAATTTATGGTTCAGTGAGTTCCCATATCAGAGATTGACAGACATTGCTTTTATGAATTTAATAGACTTCTTCACATTAAATGTCACAGTAAACTGGTTTGGTATTGTGGAAGTACCAGTACAGGATATTGCTTGTGACAATATTTCTTCCAGAACTTGATCCCTTCATTTATGTTTCTGCATTTCATATTATAAGAAGCACTGAACAGAACTTTCACTTATGACCTTTTCTATGTAATTCGTGGTTTATACACATGTACCATAACTCCCCTCAGTCATCATTTTGGGATTTTTCCATGTTGTAAACTCACCTATTTTTTGTTATAAGAAAGTTATTTCATGTCTCTGGTCACCTCCACCTCATGCAATTCTTTTTCAGATTAAATTGGCAGCTGCACATACAATTGAAGGCATAAGGACAGCATGGGTTTACATAGTCCTTAGAGGGATGTTTCCTATTTAATTCTTTGTGTGCTTCCTAAAATTTATTTTGGGTCTCTGATGGCTGTGACCATTCAGCTCATGTTTTTACAAACTGCAAACTGATATACTTATCTTCAAAAAAATCCAAGATGTCTTGAGTGATAAGAGTTCATCTGAAGAGCCATCATTTTGTCACTTTGGGGAGGTTATTTTTCCACTTTCACATGTGGGTCATTTACATTCATAAACAGTGAACTTATCTTTCATTTGGTTTTCACACAGATCCCTTACTGTCTTTACCATAAAGCAAAGACACTCCTTCAGCTTCTCTGCAGTGGATACTAGTTCAAAGGATTAATTTAACTTTTCTTCTCCAGGATCCATTTCTTTGGTAAGTGTGGAAGGTAAAGCAAAGATGTACATGACCAACACAGAAAGATAGAAAACAGTAAAACAAGAAAGGAATTAAAAACTGAGGAAAAGGAACCTATGAAATCTGAAATTTCCTGTACTACTTGAATGACAATCACAATAATTTCTATATCAAGAAATAAACCCCACAGTCTCCAGTTAGCTAACATCCCTTGCCCTAGAGAGAAGCAGTGGAAGCCTAACACATCCATTTGAATTTCTGGGTTTTGAATTAGTAAGGTATTTAGCTGGTAGATATCAGTTGCAAAAAATGATCCATTTCCCAAATGCTACACCTTTCTTGCTTTCTGGATAAAAATCTACTTTCTGAGGTAAGTGTGACTTTTTTTTTTCCTGTATGGTGAGAGAATGCCTGGAGGTGGAGAGTTTCTCATGCAGATGGAGATGAGTGTGCTGAGTCACTGTCCTTTCATGTGTGACAGACTTCCTGCAAAAAGTTAGAGAATGCTTCAGTCTGTCCCTTCTGTACCCCAAGTACAGAATTAAAATATCTCTCAGTCTTATTAAAGTAGTTCTGATGTAATTTCTAACTTTGAAATAAGTCTTTTAAAAGAGCTGAATTTGATTAGTTCAAATATATTCTACATGTAATTAGTTATGGTGCTACGCCTTTTTTTTCATTGTTTCGTTAGTGACTAAACTACAGACACAAAGTTCCATCTAAATATAGCACCATTTTGCTCTGAATATGCCTTTTTAGAATGTTTACTTGGCATTTGCTAGATAAGCCCTCTAAATAGTCTAGGAAATCTTCATCAAAAGGCCATTTTTCAATGCTGAAAAAAATCACCATTATTTTTTCTGAAATTATCTTCTTTTGCCTTCTCAGAGTTTTTGTATAATGCCTGAGATCTTGCCCGAAATGCTCAAGTAGATACTTTATACCTCTTGGGTCCTTTTCTGCTTGGGGTATTTGATTGCTAGATATCATATTTATCAGTAAACATAAATTGAGGGAGGGCAGCAGGGGGCTGTCTCTGGTTACAGCTAGCAGGTTTCAGTGGCAGAGACAGCTCCAGTGTGGCAGGGAGTAACTTGCTCGTGTGGCAGAGAGTAACTTGCTCCTGTGGCACTAGTGATACACAGGAACGTTTGCACACATTCAGGGCACAGAAAAATGTGCAGTGACCCACAGCCATTCATTTATTTCCTATATACTCAACTCTGACTTCTCTCATTTGCACAAAGACAGCAAGACTATTTCCTGACAGACATACAGCTAATCCTCTATACCATTATCAGATAGATTACTCCATTGCTACTGTAATATGCCTTCTCTTTTCCCATCCCTATCCTCTCAATGATTATTCCATGGATTTTCCCCTTTATTGAAGGTACTACTTTCAGAGCTAATATTTTGTTAAGTCAACATTGTCACAAATCTTATACCTTCAGTTCAGCCATGACGTTTTCCCTTTTGTGTTTCTTCCAGTTTCCTTCCTTTTTGCTGCCTTGCTTCACGTAACTATTTCCTTACTGAGGGTTGTTTAACTATCAATGGAAAATTTCAATGGAGTCTCTATCTTCTTAAGTGATGCTGGGGTCAAAATTACAAGGAGGATTGTGCAACTGAAGAAGTAATTTCACTCTGAAGACTCGGTCATATTTATTGTAGTAGAAGCATTTGGTTTGGGGTTCTTTCTTTATTAAAATATTATTTTTATATATGGCTTTGCAGGTATAATTTAACTGACATAAATTCTTGGTGATAGCTTTGTTGGATAATATACAGATCCTCAGATAAATGTAGTATACAGGACATTGGAATCACACAACAAGACAGATCCCTCTTTCACAGTGCCTTTTAAAGAAATAATTAACTACCAGGCAAAGGGAAATATTAAAAAAATAGACATTATATTGGAAGAAGACAATAATCTTTTCTCTATATTACATAAATTATCCTAAACCCAAGCCAACCAGCCTTGATCTTGCACCATCCTTGCATATTCTGATTCTCTTCACTATTTCCCTTTTTTCCCACCAGATAATGAAGAGGTACTGCTACTTGAAATACATAGAGATAAGACTGTTGTCATAAAGTTAGTGCAACTTTATTTTTAAAACCTCAAAAAAATAAATCCTTTACTCTACGAAAGTATGATTATTTTAATTGGTCATGCTGTAGAGAGGTTCTGTTACAGTAAATTGAAATAAACTTTTATTAGCTTGCATGCTGTATTTTTAAGTACTCATTGATTTTCACAATTTGACTGTCAAACTGTAGGCAATATCACCTGAACATGGCTTGATAATTTAGTGTGCTTATGATAACTCTCTTACTTGATTTAGTGATCTCTAGCTTTCTTAATAAATGCATGTTTTGCAGTGATCTATTGAAAAAAATGGGGTCTTAAGTCTTCAAGAAGCATTCCAAAACAAAAGCCTCTAGTGTGCTTAGGATTGATGCTCATTTTCCTGAAGTATTATAGACAAAATCTCTTTAGTTTCTTATTAATCCTTACAGAGTGCAAACACTGTGTACATCTCATCTGTGTCAGATCATATCCTCTCCATTCAGAATGGATAATCTGTTCTACTCAGCTCTTGTTTCTGACTGAAGTGAAAAGAAGAACCATAGCATAACCTCATTTGAATTAACATCAGCAGTTCCAAATGCTTCATTAATTTTCACACAGCTATGAGGACTTACAACAGCCGTGATCTCAACTCAAAAATATCAAGGGTTTTTTTTTTTTGTTAAATTATGTGTACAATAATGCACAGTAGAAAGATGTGGAACGAAGTAAGGTGAAAATACACAATGTCATCACAGTAACTGTGAACCACATCTACAAAATCAGCTCATCTGGACTGACACCTCCAATATTAATGCTGCATGAAAATGCACATCCTGTATATTTCCTTTCCATTTGGTCTGTGTTAATGTAAACATATTACATGACTCCAAAATTCTTAATTCATCACAGGATACTTTTTTTTGCATTTCTTTGTTTTGCCAATTTACTAAGGAAGCAGTTTTATACTTTCCAAAAATACTAGGACAAGAAGGATGTGATGTGTCTGAATTAATTCCATTTGCATGGAAATTGGTTCCAATTGCACTGCTTGAGATAGATGTAAAAGTTCAATAGGACATAGGAAAAAAAAAAGTAATTTGAAATATTAGTAGGGAAGCCTTGGTCTTGATGAACTTTGTTTCCAGCATGGATGAGTATTTCATTAACATCTTGTCCTCAGGCTGACTAGAGGCTGACTAGATTAACAGGAGCAACCCACATATGCCCAAGGAATCAAACTATATGGATTTGTCAGTGACAAATTGTTTGAAACCAATTAAATATCTTTCTCTGACAGGTACCAGATGTCAGGAAGGGAAGAGGCTGCTTAGGGAAATTGCAAGTGTTAATGGTGTAGTTAAATCATGCTAAACAAACAGTTTTATTTTGGGGTTATGGGAAGGGTGTGTATGCATGCCTGGAAGTCTTTCCAGGATTTCCTCCCTCTTCAAGACCTTTATTATATTTTTTAAAATACCATCTCCAGCTTTCAAGCAATAGCAAAGAACATCAACCAAATAAAGCGTTATTTTTCCTGATGGCATTTGGAAGAGGAAAGCTTTTGTTTGTTTCTTTCTCTTCCTGTTTAGTGCATTTCCCCTTTATTTTTCTCCTTGCTTTCACTTTTTTCTCCTCTCCCTATTTATCTTTTTATCTTTATTTTATTAACCTGATTTCTTTTATGGAGACAAAAGACCTTAGCTTTGATCACTTTTTCCTGAGTCTCACCCAGGAAGTGTGTTCATTTATTACAATAATAGTTTTTGGAGGAATTCTGGATCTTTGGCATTACTGTGGCACATAAAACACACAGGTTGTAATATAAGGCATTTTCTACAATTTTCAGGTTTTGCACAGCAAAAGGTATTTTTTAATTTATTTTGCCAACTGCAATGTTGAATGGACTAGGGGAAAAAAAGCTCAGACAAGTAAAACTAATTAATTTTTTTAACACTCCTGAAATGCATGACTTATGATATAATTAACAGTTTCAGAAATATGTAAATCTAAATTATGTCAATGACTTGAAAGTCATATAAATGAAAACATAAGCAAAAATGGATTTTATTTGCCTTCAATTTTTTCATTGTGTAAGATGCACAAGTTTCAGACTTGGCAATCTATGTTCTTAAATCATTTTGATAATTGCAGTTTTTAAAATGTACATTATAACGACCAATTTGTGTCACAGAAACATAGTATTCAGGCACAAAACTGTGTTGCTTGTTCTCAGGCACAATGACTAATTTAAAGCGTGTGTAGGGTGTTTCACTTCCCTGACACATTCACCTAAATGAAAATATTTAGGTTATCTTTAGAACATGGTAATTTTCTTCGCAATGAGTGATTCATTCTTAATGTTGAGATTCAATGGATTGGATTATGATATATATATATATATACACATATTATCTGGAACTTTTTGGATGAAAGCATACCTTACTGTTTTCCCTTAATTGTCCACTTAACAGGAGTTTAGAAAGGATTTGACTGTAATTTGTCACAGTTGTCTGAGAGAGAGAGAGAGAGTGAAGGAGAGAGGTTCTGAGAAAAGATGACCTTCAGCATATAATCAGTGAAAAGTGCAGGAACAGGAAGCAGGCTGCTGTTCACATGGAAAGGAGTAAGAGCAATGATTCCTGCATGGCATTGTTGAGGTAATTGCTGGGGCAATTTTTACTATCTTTTTCAGTTGAGAAATACCATTGTGCTAAAAAGTTAGAACAGTTTGTCTGAAGCTGCTTTTCAAGTCCAAAGTTGGTCAGTGCCTGTGCAAAGTACTGCTGTCCAAAGTTGGTCAGTGCCTGTGCAAAGTACTGCTGTCCAAAGTTGGTCAGTGTCTGTGCAAAGTACTGCTGTCCAAAGCTGGTCAGTGTCTGTGCAAAGTACTGCTGTCCCGTGAGAGACACAGCGTGACAGTCAGAAGCCACAGCTCATCACAGGAACACATCGCACTGATGTCATCTGCCGGGCAGCAGGAGCCTCTCCCAGCACCAGGGCTTCCTCGGGACAGGAAAGGAGCCAACTACAACACTTCTGCTGACAACGATCCAAGCATTCTTATACTCTCCCATCTGTTTCTCTCTCTGGTCTACTATTTCTGTTCCGTACAGAGAAAGGTCTTCTTCATTGTCTGTATATCATTAACAGCTCTGCGCAGCAAGGCGACCAAAATGCCATTCTGCTGTGTATCTTTAAATACACAATGAGGAGGTGCCAGAGTAAAAGGAAGCGATGGATTTTCTTTATATTTTTCCTTTGGAATAGACAAAGAAATGCACTCTTTTCACTAAGTACAGTTTCAGAAACTGTTCTGTTCTGTATAAAATACGTGCATAAAAATAACAAAGGCATGTCCACTGATAAAACCTTCCAATTTGGAATCTGAATTCCTGGTAGAACAAAAAGAAAGATCATTCATCGTTTTGTCTTGTCCTTTCCACCTCATTGGCATGCTAAATGTGAGCTCCTTAGGCCAAATTTGGTGCAAGTTTGCACACAATTCTCATTGACTTTGCATAATATATCTCTAAAATAATTTATAGTGTTTGGAGCATAGAGTACTACTGCCCTATAGTATGACCCACCTCTGAGGGAGTCAAGGAATTCTCTAGCCACTCTATTTTCTGATAAATTGAACACTTTATTTAATTTTTCTCATTACTAACTAAAATGTAAGCCTGGCAGTCATTGACAACTATTATTCATTCCAAACGTATTTCAATGCAAACCGGGAGTAATGGGGGGGAAGCATAAGCAAGAAGAAAATCAAGAAAATCAAGATTTCTTTTTTATTTTAATATAAAATTCCTAAGAAAATAAAAAGTGACTATATTTGCCCTCAAATATATATTAAATAGAACACATTACTGAACTGTAGGCAATACATTCCTGAAAGATCATGTGCCCAAATCCATAAAAGAAGAGCTAGAAACTAATCTTCTGTACTCCTCCCAATGGAAGTTTAATACTCTGCTTCTTCAAGAACATTATACAAAAGAAACAACTCAAATGTATTTGGAAGCAAACACAATGGAGGAAATGTCTCTCTTGTAGTTATGAGAAGCTATGAAAACCATACTGAAAAACTGTGTACTATTGTATTCAAATCACAGGAGGAAAAAAAAAATCAAAACAAAGAAATTAGAAGAGAAACTAAAACCAAGAACTCAGAGAACTCTTCCAGAATAGAGCAGACAGAAAATGCTCTAATTCACAATTACTGGGCAACACACACAGAAATAAATCCTTACAATTTTATATCTAAAGCAAAATGCTATTTTCAAATCAATGGTGAAGAATAAACCCGGAGAAGTACTTGACTCATCAAACATTTTCAGCCTGGCTATTGTTGTGTGTCTTAAAATACCAGCACTGCAACCATAATTACTAAATTTCAGGAAATAATGAAAGAATGCTGCAATTTCTGGGAGAAACTTAATGCAATTAAATGCAATTCAGAGAAGCTCATGATGGCTGGGCCAAGTGTTTAAAGTTGTTGATTCTTTTAAAACCTGAGTTGCTTAAAACTCCACTGTGACCATATATAGTTTGAGCCATCCATTAAAAACATCAATGGATGAAGTGCTTGGCATCTGGATGAGGAAGGCAAATTAAAAAAGCTTCATTTAATGCACTTTCACAGCAAATTTAAAGGTGACTAATTAGATATTCCAGCCATTTTGTTTTCTATGCAACTGCAAAGAGCAACTTTGCAAGAGCAAAACATTTTTTCTCTTTGTGTCTTTTACTTTAAATGAAAGAAATCTATGATGAGCAAACATAAATTTCTGCTTGATAGAGAGTTAAAAAAGAGAAACAGGAAAATTACAAAATTTCTAGCGTTCTAATTGCTTTCTTTGGGGGATTCTCAAACTACTCTTACAACAGACAGCAGTGGTAGCAGAACAGGTTCCTTTGTGTGCATTCATCCTATTCATTCCCAATAAAGGGAAAAGGTGGATAACAGAATCATCCAAACACAACAGATGGGAGATGTACTAAATCACCCATTTCCTGTGCTGTTTCTCATCTATCCTTAAATGATCAAATACCTTTTATTTAATATCACAACGTCCTAAGACATACATCCCCAACACAGTTTTCAGATCTTTCCCTGATGTTTGTCACCACTAAATGAGTGACCCTAGAGCTCTCTAGCTCCATACTCTTCTCTCCTACAACAATACCACCTAGAACCATTAATTTGGGACTTCTGCTATCCACATTTAGGGGTCATCACCCTTCTCCTGTGGGTGGTAAATGACTTCACCTGACAGAGACATCCTTCTTCAGAAGTGGATATGGCTAAGTGAAGCATTAAAGGCTTTATTAGCCATGTAATATAGCCCATATTCTTTCTTATGAAAACTTGTCACGCTACAAGCTAGCTGGTCTTGTTTTCATTGTAGCCATTCCTGTTGGTTTAGGTCATTATACAGGTTCTCCTATTACACTATGATTGGAAGTCTGTTATCCTAAGAGTCTTCTGGTATAGTCTTAAGCAGATAAAAACAACTTCTAGCAAAAGTAATGCATTATATATACTGTTAAATACTTTTAAATAGCAAAAAAAGTGTTACAGTGCTAGTATTAGTGATAGCCTTCAGGTGTGCCTTCAGTGTGTGCATGAGGTAGGTGCTGCAGAAGCTGGATGACACACTAGCCATTACCTATCAGTGTTAAATGGGTGTTAAAAGGAAAGGAATATTTTGTGAGATAGGTACAGATGCCATGGGGAAATAGCTGTGAGAGACACAAAAGGGTTTGCCCTGTGGCAGCCTAAACTGTTCTCAGCGCTGCCTGCCAGAGTTTCACTCTCCTTCCATCAGGCCTTCTTGGGCCAGCTCCAGCTGAGCTGACACAGAGTGCTGAATCATGAGAAAACACTTGCCTTTACTGTCAGGTCTGGTTAGTGCTGACTTACTGTGCTGCACACAGGGCCTGGCAGGCACTGGAGCCAGCACAAGGAAGAGACTGGAATGCACAGGCAGGGGCGGCAAGATGAAATGGCACTAGAACAACCAGCAATTAGACTGGGTTTCAAGCCATCAAAATTGTAGCCTATACTGCATATAAAGACAGTCAGCAATTGTGTATCCTGCATGCCCAGTATATCACTACTCTGACTGGTGTAAGATGAGAATTTGTCAGAAACAAAATACTGACTTGCCAGAAAAAACATGAAGGATGACAAAACCAGGAAAATAACTGTACCTCAAAAAAAAGGTCTTGGAAATCTAGTCCAACTAGAAAAGGATATAAGCATACTTTAAGATGAATTTGTTGTTTTCCTGATTGTTCTAGTGATGCCAAGATGATTTTTTGCCTTTTATATACCTTTTATATAAACTTCTATGCATCCTCAGTATTCTTAGCATGCATACTCGTAATTCCTTAAGTCTGATAACTTAGCATAGTCTTAGTATTCTGCTAGGCCAGCAGACCAAACACCCTAAAGGCCTTGCAGTTGGAGGCCAGAAGCCCTATGCTATCTTGGGAAACCAAGGTCCTCTCTAAAATACCTCCTGAAAACTAAAGATTTGGCCCATCCAGGGGGGAATTCCACAGATGGGGGAATATCTCACCATTCATCCAGGCCTCCCATTGAGGCATCCCTGTTAGATATGCTAATTCGTAAGGTCTATAAATTGTATACTTGATCTAGTGTGTGTGTGCATTCCACCTTGGTGAAGTGGTGCACCAATAAAGAAGGATCCTTTTTAAAATACTGAGATAAAAACTCCTTATCCCTTAACCATGTCTGGCTCTCAATTTTTTTAAGACTAGGAAAAGGCATCACTAGGTAAACAGAACTGCTGTATGTTCTTTGTCAACACAAACTAGGCAAAAACTATACTATAGCTCTCTCTGGCACCAATCTCATCCTCTGTTGGAAATTGTTTTGAAGTATGCTAAACATCAGCTACATGATAAGGCTGAGAGTAAGAAACCACAATACTATTTGAAACAGACTTGATCAAAAGATTCACCCAGTATTACTATTTCACTGTATTGTCTTCCAAGGCACTGAAAAAGTCCTTGTGCTGAGGGTGGGCATGGCTTCCTTGCAGCATTTACCTGCAGCTGGGCAGGAGCAATCCTCCTATTCCTACATGCTGGAGACACTTTGTCCCTTACCTCTCACATTTGCACCCCTTGATAAAAGTTTTTTCTGGCCTCATGAACTTGAATTGCTCACACATCTCCTATAAACTTTGCAATGATAATGTGGTGTTGGAATGTTCTGGTTTATACTATATATGTTCAGGAGGTTTTTTTAGTGTCTCTTGTTTTTTGAGTAGTTGTGAATTGGTGATTATAAAAAGCCTTATTTAAACCATCGTTCTCTAGTGGCCCAGACAAAACACATCTTCCATTCAAAGAACAGGTTGGTTTACTGTGACTGACCAGATTCTAATGTCAGGATCACTTCCTTACAGGGACTCGCAGTGGTAGAAATAGGTACATCAGCAGAAGCAGATTCACTGACACCTAAATATAGGATATAAAAATATTCTATATTTATGTAATAATATAATTATTACATAAATAAAGGATAATACATTCATCTGTTTAATACACCTGTATTAATTTGAAAAGAGCTTGTAATGCTGTTTTCTTTTCAGTATAATATTCTATAAGATGGAAAACAAACCAAAACAAACCCTTAAACCCGAGGAAACCAACTGTACCTTTAAATCTTACAGCTCTAATTACCAAACAACCTTGTCTGCCTCAGGAGCAAATTCAATACACGTCAACAAAATATCAATATTTTTATTAGCAACCTCTTTAAACAAAGAAAAAATGCTATGCACTTATGATCTAAGAATGGCTAAAAAGGGCAAAGGAAACAAAAACATCAGAACAACAAAAATGCACTTGCTTTTTTGGGATAAAAGTAAAGAAAACCTTTCCCAAATGTGCCTCAGATAATCTACTTTGTTGAGTCAATCTTGCCCTTTCAGGCTTTATTATTAATTATTCAACAGGGCAGTAAAGAAAGCTCCAAGCTTCAAGCAGTGTGATGATTTGTTTTTTATGCAAAATTCAGAGTTTGATTGCAACCCTTTTTACAAGCAGTAAGAGCCAAGTTGCCAGGCTTCATTTTCAGACTCACACAGCATTTAGGAAAGGCTCAATAGCTGCTAAAGCAGTGAAGCAAAACTGATCAGGCATGGATTTTCTCACAGGCAAGTTTACCTGATAAATTTGTCAATCCTTTCTTCATATTCTTCCACAGCTGCAGATGTTTCTTGTTGCTTATTTGTCTAAACCAATAGCATGCTTTGTTCACATGCTATTGGTTTAGACAAATGGTCTTTAGTAGCCCAATTTGCATGTCAATCTGGTCACTGCTGAGCTTTCTGTAGCAAAGGTGGCATCTCACAAGTCTTCCTACAGAGACAGCTCAGAAAGGACAGAGATTCCTTTGGAAAAATACCCCAGCATTTCGAAAAAAACAACGGTTCTGGAGATACGAGTCAATGTAATGAAGGCCTCCAAGTTCTGTCCACAGAGATTGGAAGAATTTTCTACCAGGACCAAAAATTTTCAGTCCTGAAACCACATGATCTTAAAAGCTCTTCACACCACAAGCTTGCCTAATTTCACCCACTACTTACCAGTTTTGCTAGCTATGGGTAATTTGATTACACAAGTTTTATCAGTTACCCAAATACCCTGAAAGATGACTGAGAGAAGATATGAATGTTCCACACAATCAAAAGCACATATTAGAGCACTGTTTTTCAGGATTAATTTCAGCAATTGAAAAATTATTTTTTAGCTATAGATTCCTTCAAATGTTAAAATCTGCTGAATTGAAGGAGTAAGTAACATTTCTAAATTTTGAAAATGTTGCTTTTGCAAAACTATCAACTAACATCAGAAAAAGTAATTTGTAATTTATAGGTGCTAATGTTTATATGTTTAAAAAATACCACATAATATGATTTTTCAACAATAAAAAGGAAATAATAGTTTTCAATGTTAGCAAACACATTAGAAACTACATAACAAGAATCTTGTGCTCATGACTGAACCCATCTTCTTTATTTATTATCTTTCAATGATGTCCTCTTACAACATAATGCAACACAGCTATGGTATTCCCTTTCCATGCAGACAATTATGCAACAATAAAATTCAGCTAAGTAGCTGTTTTTATAATCATGTCAGTAAGGTTTGTTTTACTATTAACTTCCCTCAAATTTAATTGACTTACAAAGACTCCAAAGTGAAACAATTTCCAAACTTCTCCTTATATCTCAACAGAAAATAACTACTGAAATTCTCCTGCACTGGAAAAAATTGTGTCCAGCAGGGATACCAAACAATTCAGGAAACAGCAAAATCCTACAAAAGCTTTTAAGACAGGAAGAATCTAGTTTGATTTCCATTTGTACCAACTGAAGTCTTACCTCAGCGTTTTACATCAGCAGGCAAACATAATTCAGTGTTTCAATTTATTAATAAAAGCTCTCCATGTTTTAATGAACTAGTTCTTCAGAAAGAAACCAGATTATTAAGTGAAATACGCTTTGCCAACTAATATTAATAAAAAGCCAGAACCAAGTGGGATACATTTTACCATGGCAACTAAAGCTTGGACTTATCAAACACATCAAGCTTACATTTGATTAACTGGGTTGAAACCAGGCCTTGTTTTCCCAAAGAAAAGAAAGGAAGGGAGTAAGATGGGAAAGAGTGAGAGTTAAACAGGCGTAACATCATAGGCATTTGTGTCTGGTACATGCTCTTTGACATCTGATTTTATTACAGCAGCTGTCTTTCTATACAATTTCAACAACCAAATCACAGGCCTGATGAAGATGAAATGTAAAAGTGGGATTGTGCTTAAAACTGGTAATTAGTCCTGTATAACACTTTTCTCGTGCCAGGTGTGTGCTAGATGGATATCACTCACCCTGGTAAAGGTCACTCACTGACAGCTCAGGCCATCTGAGCACACCTGGGCTCTGAGATGTCCCAGTGCTGCTACCTTGCCTGAGCCCAATACTGCATGAGAAGTGCTGCAGGGGTCAGTCCTAGCTCTTCTAATATTCAAGGTGGATCTGACATGAGTCATTTCCTGCATCAAAGAAATCTTGGCTGAAAAAGATAGTTATAGGCTTTAGGACAACAGGAATAAGAGTCTTTTGTCACTAAGTGGGTTAAAACAGGCTGTTTACTTAGGACTTGTCAGGATAGTAAAATTATGATGATAGAAAAAAAAGAAAGCAGAGGGACCGAAGTGCATGGGTCTGTCTCCTTAGCTCGCAGAATGCCGAAGCAGAATAGATCAAATTCACACTTTTTGTTATTTTTTTCACCTTTTCATCTGCCGCTCTAGCCCCTGATATCAATGGCAGTATAGCTCTAAGTATCCTAAGTTAGCATAGTTACAAGATTTGGTTTTGCTTTTGATTGTTTATTTCCACATGTTTTTATGTAAAAGCTGAGCAAATCACATTGGAAATAATAGTGTTGAATCTGAAATTGGGATGTTTTTTCCTAAGTTGCATCTTGTTCTAAGTCCATTAGTGAAAACACCTTCTGTTCCTTTTTTTTTTCCTCCAAGACTATAGTTTTCCTTTTTGTTAATCCTTCTAACTTCAAGAAGTTTCCTTTCTCTGAGTGCATTTTTGCTGTTATTTTTGCTGTATTATCATTGTCATTGTCGTCTTGGTGTGTTTTTATCTATAAAAATTTCCAAAGTATTTTTAATATTTCAATCCAGGCCTGTCTCAGAACAGTTAGGAGTCTACTTGACACTGCCATCACTTAATTCAAATTATTCTACATTTTCTGTAGTTTTAAGAAATCTTGTTTAGGTGATCCTGGGACTTTCAGGCTAGTGGTTTGAACTTTATTGTTTTAGAACCAAATTTTGAATCGTTAAATAGATATGACAAAATAATAGGACAGAATCTTTTTTTTTGGTTTTTTTTGAGCTTTCTCAGCTCAGATTGAGAAATCAGAAGCCTGAAAGATGGTCCAAAAACCTTCTCTCAGCATACAGGTAGGATTTATGATAAAGAATGAGTGATGTCATCTGTCTCCACTTTCTTTGAAAAATAAATAATGCATCTGGGTGTCCTTTTCTTTAGTTATCATGCAGGTATGTTTTGGTCCTGTATTTTTCCTTTTGCAATCCCCATATATTCTTAGGGAATCTCTATACACTACAGAACTCTACGTTCTATTTAACAAACTGAGCCTGGTCTGCAGTGTGTCTGTTGTGGGCAGGTGCAAGCCTGTGCTGCACACCCTCAGAGGTAACACACACTTTCCTTCCCTGCACTTTGAGTTGGTACAAACTCATTCTGTCCATATTTTAAGTCAGAGTGGGAAACTGATTCAGAGGTAATGAGCTCTGATGAAAGTATACTTGCTGCCTGCTTACTGTAGGGATGTGGCTTTCAGTAACAAATTTATGTTTAGCTGCAATTTGCTACACACAGTACTGTGAGATTTGGAGGGATATATATATTATTATTATTTGTAATATTATTTGTAATATGTTGTTACTATTTGGAGGGATATATGCTGTACTATGGCTTTGCAGAAACAGTAGCAACAGAATCTTCTAATTCTGAGACCCAGAGGTTTTATGCTTAGTTTCCATCTGTACAAGGGAATCTTAATCTATTCAAATCTTAAAGGTATTTTTAAGTGACAGTGCAAAATCAGTACTGAATAATTTTCACAAAGAAACATATTGGTTGAACTAAACCTTTCCTGAAAGGTTCCTTTTAATCCTCCTCTGTGATTTGATACTTCACCTCAAGTCTTTGCAAATCACATGTGTATCCATCTTGTCATCATCTCTTGAGACTTTCTTCTCATGAGGGTGTTCAAAATAGATTAAATGTTCCCTGAAAATAAATACTGTCAAAATATTGTCTTGTGTACTAGAGGTTAAGTATCCATACCATACAGACTTTAAAACTTCATGCATACAAATACATCATAATGCAATAATTTAACTAAATTAATTGATCCGATACCAAAATCATACTTGCATTCTTCCACAAACATGTCTGTGAAAATTTTTCTGTGGGTCCTAGTTTGCCATAGCCTTGCAAAATTAGAGAAATCTTGATGAGCATTGCAGGAAGAAAAGGAAGACTTCAGGGCAAAACGTCTTCAACTCTTATTGTGTGATAGCTCACTCGGAATCACAGACCATTCTAAAATGGAGGGGATCCATAAGGATCACCAAGTCCAGGTCTTAAGTAAATGACCTGTATGGGGATCAAATCTGTGTCCTTGGCATTATTAACACCATGTTCTACCCAACTAATGACCTTGCTACTAGAAATGGTTAAAACTAAAGCACCAGAATACCAAAACCTGCTATTTTATTCCTTTATAGGTAACAGTTTTCAGAAGTCCTTAGACAGCCTTTTCTAGTTCAGATAAATAGCTCACAGTAGCAGATGAATATGGGACAAGAATCCTGTTTATAATCTATTTATCTAAGAGTCCATCTGGGGAAGAAGGGCAGGCAAAGCAAAAAACAGAAGAGAAAGAGAAACCTTGTATCAGAACACCAAAGAAAAGAACAAGGAGAAAAGAAAGGCATGTGTTAAAATTCCTGTATTAGAAAACGCAAACAGAAAAATCCATTGGCAAATGGATTAAAACAAGATTAAAGCAATTAAACCCAGAAGATTAAAGGAGAGCTGAAAGCAACAAAAGGCATTGAAAAGATAAGAGCAAGAAGCACAAAATGGAGGGAAACAAAAGCATCAGCTGTCTGCAAGAACCAGCAATTTTTAAACTGGTGCAGTGAGGGTCTAAGAAGCAGTATAGTCACATAAAAACTTTGCGAGCATGTGGCTTGTAGGAGCATAAACACATAGATTTCAAGAGTCTGGCTTGGAAGGTTGCTTGTGTCAGCCTGTCAGAAATGCTGCTCACCACTGAGTAAGGATGAATGCCCTGGGTCTCTATGAATCTCAGTGGTATCCAAATCTGCACTCTCCTTTCAGAGACAGAGATGTCTGGCATTGATGTTTGGCATTCTGCAATTCAGAAGAGATTCCATAAGCATTTACAGAAGTTTTGATTAGAAAATTCCCTAGTTACAAACACATGTGGTATCCCAGCAACTTCCTGTAGATAATGAAAGTTGTTCACATAGCAATACTATCCCTCAGGAGGATAGATTCAAATCCTTACTGGTCTTAACACATTGAAAGTCCCCACATGACAACCAGCCTCTGCTAGAATGAAACCTGCTGCCAAAAGCTAAAGAAGGTATTTTCCCTCTTGATTCCCAGCACAGCTAGTGAAAGAAGAGATATCAGTGCCCATATGTGTGGCTAGTTTTCTCAAGCTGAATAATCTAAGCATTATTTCTGCCTTCATTTAATGCAGGTGTGAACCCACCTTCAAATGCAAATTTATCCCCATTCTCTTATACTCCTAAAGTGTAGTGAGATGGAAGTTAAACTTATAAATACATCAGTGTAAATCCAAATTGTTTGGTTTACAAGATATGCACATGAGTCTGGCCCACTTCTGTTTGCCAGCAGATATCTTCCCTTGTCTAAACAAAATAAAAACTGAGCTATATGCAAAAAGATGGAATATATGGATATGTCAGTTAGGGTATATTTTAACTTGTTCTCTCAAGCATATTCCTTATCTTACAGGCTGTGGTTACTCTATTTATAAAAAAGGGGTAAGACACTGACATGCAACTTCTAGGACAGTCTCTGGCATGGTTTAGAGTCATGTGAATGAGTGCTTGCACAGGCAGTATCCATGTACAGTTTGGAGCTTAGTAAGGGCTAAAACCCACTCCTGACAGGCCATTTGAATAGAGCCTTTCTGGTTTGGGCAGTTGCAGAGCTTAACTGTGGGGATGTGAACTGTTCTGAGTCAGAGACGAGTCCCTGCCTTGTATTTACTGTTCCACAGAGGTAACCATAGCAGTCATAGTGGTTACGGGGTTACGCAAACTTCTCATACTAAAGAAAAGCTCTAGCTAAAACATTTTATTTGTGGCTAGATAATCTAATTGCAATTATTTGCCCATGGAGAGGCTCTTGTGAGCAGCATTTATTTTTCCAGCTAAACCTGGGATGAACACAAAAATCACATCAAATAAAGACGGAGAGGTATCCTTTCAGCTGCCACTAAAAATCTGGAAGACCTGGACCTGCCCTCTCCATCATGCTGCAGATATTTTCTTTCAGGACGCTGTGAGTACTAACAGGATATTTAAGGTCATAGCTCCTAGCTCTGTTTACTATGGCTGCTTTTCTTTCCCTGATTGCTGCAAATGACTGCTTTTGCTAAAAAACAATCTCCTTCCCACTGACAGTCTTACGGCAGAGAATCTTTTAAGTGGTAAGAGGCAAACCTCAGTAGTGAGTCATCCAATCAGTCAATCAAGAAAATAGTGAAGATTGGCCATGAAGCAATCTCATACATACATGTTCCCCTTTGCTTTGCCCATCAGTGTCAAATTCAAAATGCAGGTGCATAAATGCTCTTCAGTGACTGCATAGTCATTATCACATAATTTAACTGGTTGATAGGTATGCTCAGTAACATGACTCACTATTCAGATTTCCTCCTCACCAGGTGGAGTATTTTCTTTTCAGAGTTTTTTTATTTTTTTATTTTGCACCCAATGATTTGGAAGAAATTATAAGAAAGATGGATGCACAGCATGGGGATTCTGGTTTACTGAAACAACAGTAGGCTTCTTTCTTTTTAGTCATCTGCCACTCATGTCTTCTGCGTGGAAGAGGTCTTATGTATAACCCACTTTTAATCATCGATAATTGGCATTTGGTGTGACCATTCAAATGCTCTCTGCCTCCAATTCTAGGCTCTTCACCTATGTTGTTACGTGAGGAGTCCTGATTTCCATGGCCTCATGAAGAGTTGGGGTTTGCCAAAAGAGAATTCAAAGTGTAGGTATCTGCCTGCTGTTCTGGATAACAATGTGAAAAGATGTGTTTTTCTGTATTGTTTATATCTTAGCCTGAAGAAACTGATTTCATAATTTAGCCATTAAATTTAGATGTCTAGAATTTCACACAGAAGTGTAACTTTTACAGTGTTCCCAAATTGTTAAGGCCTATCTAAGGAGTGGTTGCGATACAATCTTGCCCCCAGAATGCAGTCACTTGTACTTTCTTTTCTGGTCTTCCCTGACACTGAAGCATAGATTAAACTGGCAAACCATTTCAGGGTGCTATCATCATCTAAAACTAGTTTTTTGAAAACCTGTCTGCTATTTAAGCTTCATCTGCTGTCTCACTTCACTCATCAATGCAGAAAGAATGAAACAAGAAGCATGAAGCACCAGTCTAAATAAGAAGTGGTTTCATTAAGTTTATAAATTGTTTTGAAAAAGCACCATGAAGTCAAAATCCAGAAGAATGTAATATATTCAGACTCAAAGATGCAATATAGATCCACAACACACGTGGTTTCCTAAATGGCTTTAAAAGGCTGACTCAGGCAGCTGTGACTCCTGGCTAAACACGTCTGTCCCCTGCATAAGAGGCATCATTGGGACCCCACCAAGGAGTGGGAGAACTGAGCAAAGTCCATGCCCTTGCTGGTTGAAGGACATTGCAGGGCAACTTGCCCCTGTAGTATCTTGGAAAGAAACACCCACCATCTCTGCTTTGGAGTTGGGCCACTGCGTGTCCTTTAGCAGAAAATTCTTGTGTTCAGACAAAAAAGGAAGGGCACAGCAAGGAGCTCAAGGAGTTCCTGAACCTATCTCCACACATATAAAGAAGCAGACTTGAGTTTCTCTGTGTCAGCTCTGAGGCTGGCTACAAGAAGCTATTCTGACCCACAAGACACACAGAGGATTTTCTGTGGCACTATGCCTGACCTGGTAAGCCCACAGCTTGTTAGCTTTGGCACAGCACCAGACCAGCATGGCTAAGCAGTTTCTAGTTCTGACCAGCTCAGAGTCTGAACAGAACAATACTAGGTCTGTCTGAACTTGTCTGTGTATGTTAGGTGTCACGGCATTTGATTAAGGAGTGAAAGCCCTCCAGTACTGCTCTTTAGACTCTATTTAAATATGAGCACCAGGCAGTTACAGACAGACAGTTAAGGCAGGTAGGACTGAAATTTAGGGACTCCTAGTTGAAAACTTGATATGCCCTTCTACTTCTCCTCAACAGTCTTAACCTAACCTGGGAACCAGCTGAAAGTAGAAAATGGGGAACGTCTTCATTCCTGCAAGTGAAGCCCTATACAGCAGGAATGTAGGATTTAATGAGATTGAACACCAGTCAGGGGAAGCTTCAGCATACTGTGGTAGAGACAAAGAAATGGCTTTCTTCCTTTCCAAGTCACTTTTACATGTTTTTCTGTCCCCATTAGACTCTTGAACTTCCATCTCAACAGAAAATCATCTTTGATTGCTGGTTGCACAAATAATTTCCTGGACTACAAACACATTAAGTTCAAATCTACTGCAGCTAAGGCATATGGCTCTTACCACTAGGTCTTCCACTTCCTGGCTAGTCATGGGCACTGCTCTTATGTCAATATTATGCCTTTCATATTGACTATAGACCTCAGTAAGTCTAAAAGTTTCACATCTTTAGAATTTAGATGGTTGTAAGCCTCAATCTGGAGTGTAGAAGAGCTATCTACTATCTACTTGTCCAGAAAAGGCGCTTTTGAATCTGGTTATGTATTTAAAATTAGGTTAATACAAAAGGTTAAACAATAAATCAGTCATTGACTTTAGGGACCTGAAGGCTTAGTTGAAGTTTGAAATCCAGTGAACTGCTATTGGGGATTTCAAGGGCTTTGAGACATCTCAAAATCTCAAAAGACAATGCAAGCTTTAGCTTTAACATTAACTAAGGAGAAAAATTTCATTCACTGGTTTCTCTTCAAGCATTCTGCAGCCTATAGGGTGCACAGGTCTCTCTACTTCAGAAGCAGGAAAGGGTGACACTTGCTTTTCAGCACTTAGAGAAGCTCTCAGCCTGGTACTTATAGATATTCGCCTTGAATGTAAAGATTATTATTCAAAGCACTTTCTTCTTTCTTACAGCAGGAAGAAGTTTTCCATTTTCTAGGTCAGTACCCACTGAATTGGGCTGGTTTTACAAGATCTCTCTGCTTTGAGTTGGATACAGAGTCAGAGGAGGTGAGGTACAGAGTCTCAGGAGGGTGTTTAGTGAAGGGAGGCACAGAACTGCCAAGCTTCTGTAACACAAGCAATCACAGGTGTAAGACAGAGATGGTGGGCCAATCCTGGGTGTGTACAGAAAATACAGTACAGAAATACAACTGTAGGTTTTTAAAAAAGAATTCTTGCCAGGAAACATAAGCAGCTAGAGCTGTTAAGCAAGTTAGAAGTGGGATGAGGGGGCGTTTTTGGATAGCCCTTCTGATCTGTGGTTTATATATTCCATTTAAGGTGTTTATGAAGTATTTTCATAGTCACCTTAAGGCCTTGTGAAAAATTTACTTCAACTTTGGGCTCCTTTGCTTTTCTGTGAGATACATACTTTGTGCTGGTAATGTTTTGGCTCATTCTCTATTGTGTCTCCTATAAAATACCATTATTAAGTGTATTCTCTTTATTTTAGAACTTACGTAAGTGTAAAATCATTATATATTGTTTCCATTTAAATCTCTTCAGCTTTGATCCCTTTATTTTGTACTGTTTGCTGGTCCAAATGCTTTAGTGTTACCTGGAGACAGGGAAACGAGAGCAACAGTTTTATCTTCCTCTAAATCATGTAGGTGCATACTGAATGCATCAGGCTCAAATCTTTCCCTCTTCTTAATGTATTCCACTAATAGTTGAAAGGCATTTTTAAGAAAAAGAAAATGTACTTAATGTTGCCATCACATTGTGGCAAATTTTTTCAATATCTTACTAATATTGCAGTCTATATTTCAGTTTGCCCTTTTAAATTTTAGTTAATTCAGCTACAACAACTTTCATCCAATCATTTAATACAACTCTTTCTAGGCATTTCAAGGAGATACTTATGTTAGTGTCTTAACTGAGACACACACTAAGAAATAATCACTACATGTCCTGTTGAATATAGATCCTTCTTGACAAATGAAAATAATGTAAAATTATCCCTGTTAAAAAAAAAAAACAAACAAAAATGTGCATGCTTAAAAAGTGTACATGGACATGGGACAGTTGTAGGTTCATTTTTAGGATACCTAGACTTTAAATTGATTCAAGACATCGTTTGAAGGCCTGATTTGAAAGAGAGGGTAAGAAGAATATTCCAGTTGAGCATTTGCTTTCCAAGGTTTTAGTATTCTCATGTCTGCAAAAAAATTACCTTTCCTAAATATGTTTCTCAGTTGCACCACAGACATTCTAGTTGCTAGACAGAAGTATAAGTGTTAACAACAAACTTGGAGGGACATGTGTTGGAACCCAGGGCACAGGGAATATTTCTCTGCCTGCCCTGAGAAGTCCTGATCTCCAGGAAAACACTGCTTTTAACCTTCTCCAATGGAGAAAGCTTCCAATACTTTGGGATTGATTGGAATCTAAAAGCGTGTGAAATAGTAGTATAGCTTATCACAGGGTGAAAAACTTAGGCTTTTGGGTTTTTAGTATGGAGGTCAATAGAAGACAAGATGGAGGATTTTGGCTGTTGTCTGATCTCCTTCTTGTTCTTAATCTACTCCATTTTCTGCAGTGTTGGTGGCACAGAGTGATTGGATAGAGAGAGCTGCAATGCATATGTTGTGTGAACAGACAATGATTAGTTATTGGTAGAAAGGTAGAAACAAAATACGTTCTAAGAGTTAATTGGACAAAATAGTTTTAAAAGACGTTGAAACTGTGTACCTTGTGACTTTTGGTGCCTTTCTCTTTGTGTGCTAAGTCTGATGTAGATGGTGTGCTGAACTGTTGACAAGAGAAAAAAAACCCAACAACCTGAAGACCAAGAAAACCAGACGAGTCATTCGTCTCTCAATCTCTGCACAGAACTTTTGAGGGGTCTCCCCATCAGGGGACCCTTGGGGGGAGGTGGTTTTCACAGACATCTATTAACCAAACACTTTGTTTGAAATGAGCAGCTGTAAATATACTATGGACAGTACCTTGGACTTACATCCTACCAAATCCCATCCCTTCTGGCCCTGTTCCAGCACATGAGGAGTCCCATTACATTCCAGTCCTGTACTTTAGTTATTACTATTAAAGTCAAGCAGTGTTCAAAATGAATAAAAACATCATAAAACAGCCTGCAGAGTTTCTTTTCCATTTCTTATAATCCTCAGCATTTAATTAAAGAAAATTCTATTCTTCTTCCATCCAAAACTATTACAAGTGTGGTAGGATTTCATCTAATCAGAACACAGTTGCAAAACACATTTATTTTGCAGTCATGAGTCAAACTATTCAAACTCATTTTATAAGAAATTTCAAGCTGTGATAAGTTAAATATAGCCCAGTATCAGGACTTGAACAAGAAACAAAATATAGCAGGTAGCCTTAACAGAAAGAAATTTTAAAAAATTATTTCCTTTGGGATTTAATGAGATTTCTTTTAAAGGACTATGGACTTTGCAAAGATGAAACAATTGGAGAAGAAATGTTCTTTGTTTTGGTTATTCTGAACTTATTAGTGTATTTTTTCATTTCTGACGAACTTGTGAGATAAAGATATTTGAAATATCAGAGGTATGATATTTGTGGCTGAGAGATAAATTTTAATCACATCCTGTGGTTAACAAAAAGGTCTACATTGATGCATTAATATTTGATAAAATAATGTCCTTCTATTAAATCTACTGAAGAAATTCAACAACAACAACAGCAAAAAATGAAGAAAGCTCACATATTGTAGCCTACATACTTGTACATCCTTAAATGAAATACCCCATTTGACTTTTTCAACTTATGTGGAAGGGACAAGGGTGCAGTTTTCTGGATACCAACATACTTATACACATATACAACTATATATGCATCTGAAGTCAAGAAATATTCACTCAGGCACACAAAAGCACTGAGCCTCAAAGGAATAAAAAAAGATCAACTTAGGAAAACCAAACAAACAAGACTCAAAGCAATTAAAACAAAAACAAATTAAAAAATCAGGACAGATACAATTTATAAATTAACTATATGCATTTCTCTTATAGCGGCCTGTTATATTTATTTATTTATTTAGAATTGCTTTATATTTTATTGAAACAACAAAAGCTATATTATAGGTTTGTGACTTTGAATTATCTCATAAATTCACATGGCAAAACGTTACTGCTTTTTCCAGGCTCTGATATTTATACTCTGAAAACAGTTTTTGCAAAAGCTGTTCTTTCTGCTTGTCCATAGGAAGAAAGTGATAAAATTGTCAGGAGACCTTTCCTTTAAGGAATAGAAATGCATTTGTGGAAAAGGCTACAAGCCTTCTTTAAAAAGTTTGGGATTACTTACCAAAAAGCCCATATAAATCAAATTTATGTAGCATGTCTTTATGCATGCCACATAACTTACTGAAGCTGAAATGCTTCAAAAGTTTTCTAGAACTTGCTATTTCACTCAATCAGTAAATGCTGTTTTGCTTGGTGCTTAATCTAGTTAAAAAAATGAGGGATTTCATGCACTTAGCTACCATGTCCAAAACCAACTTTCTCATACAGTTGAAACACAAACATTGGTTTTCTTAGCTGTCCTGAACTTGGTATGTGTTATATGGAATGCAATCACACTCTGTGACAGTTGAACTGAGAAATTTATCTTTTCCCATGTTAATCTTGCCAGTGATCTGATTATATTGTATATTCAGGATATTAAACTGGAAGGCAGACCCTAGCAGAAACCCTAGATTGTAGCTTGCTTGGAGCAGTATTAATGCATTCTCTCTGGAAAGCTCTTGTTAACACCTGCTGCGTTTATTTAAAAAAAAAAAAAAAAAACCTATAAGATTTGTACTCATTTAAAATAGTAGTATTTTAGGTCTGACTGTCAAATAATAAAGTAGAGGCAGCTAGTTGAGAAGTTTTATATCTTTGACCAAAATATCTGATATAACTGAAAAGGCAGTGTGTTATAAGGCCTACAAGCCTTTCTGCAAATGACAATAACATGGAAATAAGTAATTGTTCAGGACCCAAATTCTGAATTAAGAGTAAATTAAGGAAAAAAACCTTTGTGAAAATTTCACATTTAGGTAAATCTTAATTCTATTTTATAATATAGTTACAGTGTAAACTATCAGTTACATTTCTAAATTTACAAGGCAGATTGTCCAAGATGACACACAGAGAGACAGTAATGCCTATCAACCTCCTCTTCCACACCATCTTCCTACCAACCCCCTACCATTTCCCACAGTTCCAGTTCCAAGACCTTTCTGGGCTCATAGGATAATGCAGGGTTCCCCTTGCAGATGTGTCTGAGTAGTGACAGACTGCATCTTCTCTCTCCTTGACCTAAGTCTACAAAATGGTACCAGTTTAGGGGGGATTCATTAGTCTTTTGGTTTAAAGGTGTAAAGTCCACTAGCCCTTTAGAATCTGTGTTCTAAATCTGTGGTGTTAGCAGGGAAAGCTTTGATAGGTAGATATGTTTTCTGATGACGAGAAGAAATCCAGCATATTCTGTGGTGACTTTGAACCTCCTTATCAACTGTGGACTGAAACAAGCAATTTTGGGAGAAACGTGGTCTGGCAATAAATGAATGGTGCTAGCATAATTTGATTATTTCAGACTGAAATAATGAAAGAGACAATTGTAAAATAGCAGGTAATAGAAATGTCTGTTTTCATATGTAAATTAAATCAAACAACAGAATAATTAGAATTAGTCTTTTGGAGGCAGCTGAGATGACTGATATCAGTTATTTCCGCTCAGGAAAGACCTGACAAAGAAAATAAGCTCCTAAATAAGTCTGCATTTTTACTTAGTGCAACCATGAGTTTTATACAAATCCTAAGTATTGTCATAATTTTTTCATGCACCACAGTGCAGAAAGGTGATTACAATTTTTGCTGGGGTCAGTGTACAGCAAACTTCACATGTTTCGGTAGAAAGCTTCAGTTCCATCCAAGGTTGATGACTATATAAAAAATAACTGTTCACATTGGCCATTTGTTACTGCCTTCATCATCATCACAATCTGTAAAAAGTCCCCTGTAGCACTTCTCTGTTCATATTTTTCTTCTTCTCCTTTTCTAGCTCTGATATCCCTTAACAATCTTGACCAGCCTCCTGTGGAACCCTTATCCAAACCCTCAGCCTCAGGAATCTTTCTGAGGCCATTGTCCTCAATATCTGTCTGAGCTGAGCCGTAGGATTATTTATCTGCAGCCCTGTCCTCCACATGGACATTAGACACATCTTCTGGATGAGCCCTTCCTGTATTTTGTACCTTGTTCTCAGTCCTGTCTTTAGCCCTGTCACCTTGTCACGCTGATGGGTGCCCCAATTACCTCCTGGCCCCTGTTCAGCCCCTTGCCCTGTTGCCAGTCACTGGCTTTCCCCTGCTCAGCCCCAGGAGCTCATTGCCCAGTCAATACCCTCAGCTCCTGTCTTCCTGCCCCTCGGTTGCAGATGGTCTTCACTTAGCCCTGAGAAAAAGCGGGTTCCCTTCCTATTTGTTGTAGCTCTTTAATGATCTCTTTGGAATTATAATGAAGAGAAGGCTGTCCTGTGAGGAATGAAGTGAGGTGTGCTCAAGTCTCAGAGTTGTGTCATTGAAAACTCAGTAGTGTTTGAGTTCAGTTACAGACGATAAGAAGAGTCAGTCTCAAGCAGAAAGGTCAGAAATTGATTTATGGAAGCAAAGATGATCTGCATTCCTCGGCTAGATGCTTTCCCATTTTAGTTAAGATTTGAAATGTTGATAAATAACCTATGCATTTAAGTGAACGAACTTAAACACAAAAAAAAAAAAGAAGCTGCATATCTCTTAAATTAAACTACTTTAACTATATCTGTTGAGAAGAGATTATTTGGAAATGAGGTCTGAACTTGCAGTTAGGTTCTGAATTCAAAGACAGTAAAACTTGTAAAGAGATCTTTGTAGTGCTATTGACAAGACACTTCACAACACATATTCTGGTGTTCGTATAACATAATTGTCTTATCTAAAGATGGAATATAAAATATTTCTAGATGACTTTACTAGTTTATGAAACCTCTCTAGGTGCTACAAATAAAACTAAATTAAATAATATGAAACTACAGTGTGAAAGCAATACCTTTCTTACCAGTTACTGTAATAACCACATTCACACACTCTGAACTTGATGGTCCAGTGTTGGGTGACTTCTGTAGGTACTCTTGTAAATAGTGTATACCTTTGAACATTGTACATATGTGCACTTAGGGAAAAGCACAGAACTATAGAGTAAAGGCAATAAAGAATACTAGGAGACAAAATAAAATTCTCCTGGTGATAAAAGCTCATAACCAGCCACAGATGGTAAGACGTCAACAACAGTAGAAAAAAAGGAATTAATGTTCAAGAAATGTTAATGTTGTCTAATTAGGAAGAAGCAGAATGCTATATGTGTATCAGATTATCAAAATGAAATGCTTTTTCAGGCCATTACAACCCCCAGGGAATATGAAAAAATCTTCAACTGTAGATACATTTATGTTTAATCTGGTTGTCTGAATAATGTGAACCAAAAAGTCCTGGAGGAGCTGGCTGAATCTGACCTACTGATGCTTTGAATTTTCAAAAACCAGGAGATTCCAAGGGAATTTTGCAAAACAAGAACTGTTTTGCCAGCAATATAAAGGGCAGAGAAGGCAAGTGTGGCAGCTATAGTCCAGTTGGATTATCAATATAAGCATTGCCAGGTGTTGGGGGGACATGAAAACAGACATAATAAAGTAGTGATTTAATTAAGAACCAAAATTCTTCTAGGTTCTAACCAGCTGTCATAGTCAAAAAAGTGTCAGAAACTGTCAAGAAAATACAAACCTCCAAAAAAACGAAAACCAGAAGCCACAGAAAACCAAACCAAACCAAACCAAACCAAACCAAACCAAACCAAACCAAACCAAACCAAACCTATTTAGGTATTTTCATGCTTTCCTAAGAAAATATGCTTGATTCCTAAACTTAAGTATCTAGACATAATACGTCTTAATTTTGTATAGGCCTTTGTTTTACTGTTAATTCTCAATCTGGAAAGAAAAGTAGATAGAAGGCTATCTTAAATAGTTTTCAGTAGAAAATTACTGAATAATGAGATTCTGAGTATACTCTGAAAAATTCTTCAGGCCTTGATACTTGGTCCAGCCTAATTTAGTGTTCCTCATGTAAATCGAAAGTACAGTACATGCACTGGAAAGAGATTCAACATATACATCTTTGTATAAAAGGTAATACTAGCTCACATTAGGCAAAATCCATGATCCGTCCCTGCTGGAGAACAGAACCAATATGCAGAGAAAATTTATAAAGAGTAGATTTTTTTCGATTGAGCCATTCTGTGAAATGTAGATTGCATTGAATTTTTATCTATTTTAATTTATTTCATTTATTTTTATATGCTTTCACATGTTGTTGATAAGTACATTCTAGGATCAGGCCCTAAAGGCTTTATCTCAGGCCACATTGTAAATCTGAAGGAAAACCTTTGTCATTTGCTATAAATTTCTTTTTTCTTCTTTTTAGACAAACATTTATTTTGGAATTTTAGCAAGGGAATTATAACCACAAGAATCTTTTCCCTTAACACTTTTGATATATGGTTCAGTCTTCTCTTCCTTTTTTTAAAAAGCACTATAAGCTCTGCTGTATACATATTTATTCAACATCTGTTTTCAAGTAGTGTAGTAGACTAAATATAAAGTTAAGATTCCAACATTTCATCTACTTAGTTTCTGTCTAGAAGGATGGCTATTGTCTCACCACACTGTTGCATCTACTTACACCCTCACTAATATCAAAAGAGTCCCTCCCACTCCCTTCCTTCCTTTCCCAGCCATCCCTCCCTCCATCTGCATTCCCACAGCCTCCCTTCCAGCTGAGTGATGCACATCTTTTCTTTGGGCTGCATCCAGACACTGTCTGACCTGCCTGGATAAATTCACCTCGGTAACTCAGCAAAACCAAAACTAACCCAGATAAGCTTATGACAACTGACTCAAATGCATTGGCTCATTATGCAGTCAGATGAAGACCAGATGAAGAACATGTAACCAAAATCATAAAAGAGGGAGCATGGATGGGAGTGGTGACAGCTGGCTTCTCCACGTTAGCAACAAGGAAACATTAGGTCAGTTCTTCCACAGCATCTGATCACATGATTAGGATTGTACCCATTCGCTGTTTTTGGATGTTTTCCTTCTGAATCCCTATCTAAGCCAATCTCCACTAACTTTTTTTTTATATTGATGTAATTTTTCTCATTTATTCATCTACTAAAAGTACAATATGTTTGCTGCAGGGCAAGATAAGCACCTGTATGAACAAGCAAAAGAAGAGTTAAAGAAGGCCAAGCCTACTGATCAGACTATGACTTCAAATTATTAGGCTAAGGTTTTTAGAAATGACTAGTTGTTTACATATGAATTTTTCCTTGGAACCTAAAGCACACTTTTTTCTTCTAGCCTCATAAGGTATAGAACAATCAAACTTCAAAATTGTTAATATGTTCATATTTTCCCCCAAACATGTCTGGCTTCCTAGCCTCTTTTGAAGGTCACATCCACAGTTCATTCCACATGTTGTGGTTTAGGAATGGTAGTCCCCAGTTTGGTGTTCCCACTGAAAGACTCCAAACCATGTGCTGCTTCTGCACTTTCCCATCTCTCTCCCCTTCCTCTTGCAGCAGGCTGGAGAGGAGAACTGGAGGCACAAAAGGTAAAGATCAGGGGTTGAGATAAGAAAATTTTACTGGATACGGCAATTAGATAAGAAAATTAACAGTAATAGCAATAATATTAATAAGAGAGCATAGAAGACCGGCAAATGATTCACATGATAGGCCACCGCGTGGTACAGGACCTTACTCCTGCTGATGGCTTCACCCTACCTGCCAGAAGGAATCCCTTCCTCCCCTGCCCACTCTGCAGGGTGGGAGGTGATAACCACGAGGTCCTAGGCATGCTCCTTCTGGAAAAGGAGTGGCTGCAAAAATTAACTCATTCCTGGCTGGAACCAGGAAGATTTTTAATTATTTTTTGTAATTTGGGGGTCTTTAAAAGATGACCATTGAGAATTAAAATTCAGTTTTGGCTTTCATCCTGGGTCACAGAATTCACAGAATTCACAGAATGACGAGGTTGGAAGAGACCTTTCTAGGAATGCATTTAAAGAAGGTCAAAAATGAATTTGTCATCACTGAGCTTTTCACTCTCAATTCTGATGAAGAGATAGCTACATGCTGAGATTTGAATTGCATTTTATGCCTTTGAAACGTTTTACGACAGCAGAAGAGGAGATAAGTAATCCTCGCTCCACTAGTGATCAACTCTACTTGCTTTTAGGAAGTGTTTAAGTTTATATAATCGACATTTAGTCTGCACTAAACTAATTTACCAGGAATGGGCATTTTCTGAAATCTTACAGATTGCAAGTTGGTCAAGGAACTGAAACCTAAACAAAAACATTCCATTGGATAAAATGTTATTGTTTTGCATAGGAAGGACTTGAGAAATAACTGCATGACTTTACAGCTATGAAGGTTAAGTCATTTTATCTGATAGCAAACATGGAAGTGTCTAACATTATCTTCCTCATTTGACATCATTCATAAAAAATTAAATTTTTTATAGGATAGAGGAGGACTCCTGAAGTAACATGAGTAGCTAGGTGCACTTATAGCTAGCAGTTAGAATGGTATACACCCTGAAGTTCAGTCAGTCTTAGCAATGTCACCTCAGACTTCCTTTTTATAAGGGACTGTTCTCTCTTTGTAATATGCTTTTGATGGGATTTTATCCTACATCGTAAGGTTGTTCTTAGAGCTGGAAATATAATATATTCTTTTCTTCTTTTTTCAGTTATTTAGGATTCATCATTGAATCAATGTCTTTTTGATAGTGAAGTTAGGGGAATAGGAGCTTAGCAAGGTGTTTGTTATGCCATATAAATGTGATAAAAGAAGCTGGGATGATGTAACGCAAAATTTACATGCAAAAGATGGCAGATAAACAAGTAGAGGCAATGGATAACACAGGAAAAAGTCCATCAGTGACTTTCCTAACATTGTCCCTGAGGCCAAACTTGTTTGTGTTCCGTACTAATAAAATGAAAACTTAAACAATGTGTTAATGTGACAGAAAGTCATGCTTGTATTATCTGCCTGCAAGTGAAGGAGTTTGCAAGTGCAGAAGAGATTTGTGCCATGGAGTTTCTACCAGACACATTCCAAACTGCAAAAGTAGGTGTATTGGTTCTGGTTGGTGGTGAGCTAGCACTATAATGAATGTATATCTTGAACTTTATGAAGCCAGCTGTTAAAAAAAAAGAAATAGAAGATAATTTAAGGAATATCTGTCAGTCATCAATTTCATCATTCATTGATATTATTTTTTGTTAGAAAAACATCTAGGAATCTCTGGCATAGAATACCTTTCCAATCCACAGTTGAGACACAATCTTAGATCCACAGAATCTTCTCCCTTAAAACATACAGAGTAGAGAACGAAAAAGAGGTAATTTGGCTTGTCTGCAAGTATGTCAGTGGCAGAGGAGAGAGCATGACTGGAATTTCAGATGATGTCCAGTGAAATATGAGGCTTCTCATGATGTTTTGGAAGTCTAGCCCTTCTTTAATCCCCATTCTTTTGTCTGTTCTTTATTGACTGAGGTTCTCTTAGGTGGGGGCTATTTCTTTCATGGGTGCAGAGATAAGGTGTCCAGTTTTGTGGCTCTGCTATACATGGTTGTCATGAATAACTATCATGATTTGTTATGTGCTAGATATAAATAATTGATTCCTGCACAAGAAATCTTCATTCTTATTTGTAGAATGTTATTGGCAATGACATAAACATGATGTGAGAAAGGGAATGGCAATCATTGCAGGGAGAGCAACGAATCTCTTTCAACTATGTAATATCCATGGTCTTCTGTCCAGTTTAGGAAATTTTTGTCAAAATGTGTTGTGAGCTAAGAAAGTAAAAGCTAACAAAAATCTTTCAATCTCTTTTGAAATATTTGTAGCCCCAGTGCTGAGTCAGCCTTGTCTTAAATGGCACCATCTGTTAGGCATTGAGCAAGAGCATTTCTTCCAGATCTGCTGACTCTGCATGGAATGAGTGGTCCAGCAACTGACAAAGCTAGTTAAAAGTTTCACTTACATAAAACCTATGCATTCATGGCAAGGTCTTCTCAATCTCAACCTGTGCAGCCTGGAGCCAGAGCCTTTATTATTCATATTTGATTTATGCTTGAATACACAAGCCTGACTGGACATGTAGGGCTTCTGAAGTATTGGATAATTTTTTTTTCTTAAACACCATGATCAAGAGACAAAAGAAAGCTTTAGCTTAACTCGATTAATAACTAAAAATAAGTGTGGTTCTTAAAAATTATACATATATATATGTAATATATACTCTCTTGATTAAAATCTCTGGTTTTCCAATTGTGATATAATATAATAAATTACTGCAAACATCTGAAGGGATTAAAGATTCCTATGCAGGAGCCTGGAGTGTGCAGGATTAACACACAATTAAGCCTAATAAGTGTCATGCGAGTGAAAGCAGGGCGATGTACTGGCACAGCACAAGGAACATCAAAGTGCAGTGAAGAGTTCTGACCATTTATCCTATAACACTCAGGTCACAAGTTATGATTTAGAAAGATTCTTTTTAAATAACTGTTTCATTAACAAAAAGAATATAGAACAGAACATCATTTCCAGACATACTTTCAAATGTAATGTGAAGACCTCAGCACACAGGTAAATGCAAGATACTCCATCTAGTTATGCAGTAGATAAGTTCAGTTTCCTAAGAGACAATTTTTACATTGTAAAACAGGTTTATTCTTTGAATATGGGGTAATTCCCTCTGCATACCAGAGGCCATTCCTGTGCCAAGAAAGAGAGAGCATGTGGCACTTGACCAGCAAAAACTAGACATTTTTGACTGTTTTCATATCAAATTTTTAAGTTAGAAAATGAAAGTTAGAAAATAAAAGAAGATTGAAACCTTCAAGCTCTACACATTTATATTATACAAAATCCAAAGTTCTAAAGACTAAAAAACTCTGGACTTGGTTTTATCTTCTTACATTGATAAAAATTGCAAAAAAATTCAGTGAAAGTCATTACCTCATTCTTATATCTCAGAGTATTTAACTAATACTTTATCCTAATATACTTTTGTGTCCATTGAATACATATAATCTACTAGTAGTTCTTTTAGTTTTATACTATGTGGTTATTCTGATTAAAATCTTTTATCTGTTATCTTTTGTCTGTCATTTGTCTTAATAAGTATTTCATTAAAAAAAAAAACTGATTTGCCACCATTAGAAATTGCGGGACAAGGCAATTCAATTAAACTTCTGTAACTCTCCCTGCAACAGCAATATCACAGCAATACATTGATATATAGTGTTAGAATAGTACAGGATCCTTAAATGTTTTCATTGTAAATCTGGACAAACATTTTTCCCCTTATAAAACGTCCAAAAACCTGTATTAAAGAGCAAGTTGCTTAAACAAAGTTTTCTAGGGGAGCAATAAATAAATAAATTTATTTTTTCTTTAAGAAAATACTCCAGAACATAAAAAACATAGTTGAAAGAAAAAGTTATAAATCATGTTATTTATAACAGAATTGTTTATTTGGAAGAGTCTTGTTTTGCATTATGTTATAGTGCAGTCCAAAAATGACCAAGATTTAGTGTTTAAAAATACAAATACCAACCTTAAAAATACAACTGTTCTCCTGTCTGAAGCTCCAAAGTGTCCAGGTAAGAGCAACAAGTGCTTTAGAGGTTTTTTCCCTGTCTAAGTACTTGTACTTATGCACTCTCCAGACCATGGGGCTGGAAGAGCTTTTGCTCAGTATAACTAGTATTCTTTTGAAGTTTCATAAAGTTTTATTTTCCCTATTTTTTTTTCCCTAAATTTTTTTACCACCCTCTCCCCCCCCACCGCCTTTTTTACAAAGCTTGGAGAAAATCCAGATAAGACGAACGAGAAAATTATGGGTATCCATTTCCCACGGAAGATATTCTCCAAAGGATCTTTTCTTCCAAAGCCCCTTACCCTGCTGTAGATTTTCAGTATCCTCTGTGGTTGGAAACAAATGAAAGGCCACCTTACTGCTGTCCAATTTAGCTCTGATTTCTAAGTAATTTATTTAAGACAGGAGTAGATTTGCATACATTAACCCCTGTATCTTGTGAACAGTTTGGATATTTCAGTTTACTTAATATAGAGCCTCCATGAAAAGTAAGAAGTGTCAGGAGCTTTGAGATGTTTCCTTTCAGTCATACATGCCTGAAATCCACCAAAATTTCATTTTTAGCATTGAAGCAAGCCTGAAATATTTGGCCATTTATTAATTTTATTAATGAGTTTAAAATCCTGCTAGATCTGCATCTAAACTATGAGTCAAATCCATTTTAAATTTTCCCTGTGAAAAGGCAAATTCTTCTACCAGAGAAATAAATTTTCAAAGGAACCACAAGCAAGAGAATCTAAAAGAAGTGCATAATTCAGGATTTACTTTTTTTTTTTTTTTTGCTATTGACTGTATCTGGTGTGGGTTCCAGTTTCTTTGTTTCTCACATCTGGTGTGTAATCACTGGTCAGCTACACAGAATATTATTCAAATGCATGACTAGTTTAAGATAAATAGTACAATTACAATGATCACATTGGAAATTTTATAGGAAAATTGTATGATGCTGGAGGTCTATCTGTCTGCAAAAAGAATAAAGATGTTTGTTTAGTGATCAGAACATCTGTTGTTATAGAACTGTCAAAATATCAGATACCATAAAATTTTCTTTAAAAGAGCTCACAGTTATGAAGACATTGATTTAAAAAGAAACATTTAAAAATGTTTGTTTCTAAGGACTTCAGAGAATAAAGTTTTTGAACTTTTATTTCTCTTCAATAGATTTTTTGTTCATGGAGTTTCTATTTCTATTTTTTATGTAACATTTCCAACGTTGTGAGAAATTTTCTGGACCAAACAGCACTATTGGGTCATGCAGATTGCTCTAATGAAAGATTAGGT